>OVBI01000123.1:54847-143992 GCA_900406495.1 Sisymbrium altissimum
TTTTTTTTTTTTTTTTTTTTTTGGACAACGCGTTGGAAGTAATGGTTTAGAATCAGTTCTTATGTTCATTTACAAATCGGTAATTGAGCCTGGTTTCTCATAAAAAATGATGATTTACCATTGTTGATCGTTTTGCAGATAAAACTAACTATATGCAAATGACCATTAATTTGCAACACACTAGTGTGTTGAAAATTCAGCTTGTATAGTATTTATAAACTAAATAACATTCAAGATGCAACTTTTGCACGCAATGAGATTTTGAGTCTATCTGATCAAACAACATTTTAATTTGCTCCATCATAAATTTTAGATTTTTGGGCTTATAATTTTCTAAATAGGCCACCGACTTTTGACAGTAAAATTGTCTATCTATTCTCCACCTTGAGAGACCGGTTGGCTTCTAAACAACATTTTCGTTGTAGTAGGTTTCAGCCAAATCTGCTACTAACACTGAACTCATCGACCCTATATACTTTAGGTACTAAGTTATATTTTGCTATATATGAAGTTATGAACGATCGTGATAAATGTTTTAAGGTAAATATTTTTTTTACTTGCGATCGAGTCTGCAATTATATGTCAGAAACCACTAATAAGAAGAAGCAACCATGTGCTTGTTGTATTAGCTTATGTACATGTACTGAGTATTGATATACTTTAAAAACATGATTAATAATTTGGTACGTGAGCTACAGCTTTTGCATGGGAGAAGACATAATGATTATGAAATACGTATACATGTAGTATAAAATTAATTTAAGTAATGACAAAGAAAGGTGGTAATAATTCGAGTACCATGCATGAACAAAAGTTGTGGTAACTTAACTGCTTCACACGATAAAGCTTAACATTCTACATAACATGCAATGTTTCTTTTCATTCTGACACCGATCGCGAGCCAGCGAGGACCACCAATCTTTTCTCTTAGCATTAGGTATTAGATTATTGTATACCCGAATAATAAATTTAAGAGCAAATATCAAACTTTTATAAGAAAATTTTCGCACATCCACCATTTAGATGAAGCATTAGCTAGGGTGAAGCTTAAGACCAAATATATGAACCAGAAGATTCGCACATATGCGTGGAAAGGAACATATAATATCAAAGTTCCAAGTTTAGGTTACGGTATTATTTCCTTATATATTGGTACCCGGGATATGATACTGCGA
This sequence comes from Sisymbrium altissimum, assembly GCA_900406495.1. Lineage (NCBI taxonomy): Eukaryota > Viridiplantae > Streptophyta > Magnoliopsida > Brassicales > Brassicaceae > Sisymbrium > Sisymbrium altissimum. The sequence continues at coordinate 56,023 of OVBI01000123.1, forward strand.
TATCATAGGGCTTTGTTTTACCAGTCACACAATAACGCAGAATCGCAGTTTATAATCAGTTATTACGTGATTTCGTGATATATATACATACACGTAACGTTCTCTAATGATTCTATAACATTTGCTGTGGTGGCATTACCTTACTTGTCATGTCGATCGGGATATATTATGTGTTGCACACAAAAAAACTCTAACAATAAACTAATAATACTGGTTTTGAGAAAAATAAGAACTTTGGGCTCTTCGGTTTATTATATTACGTACTAAAATATATTGCCATATAACAAATATGAATAAATTACAAAAATATATTTACTCGAATTTATAATTTATATCAATTTGCTCAAGTGACATATATTAGGTTAAATAAACATACCCACATATGTATATGTATTATGTGCTTAAAGAGAGAGATGATAGTGCAACATACCCTTCAGATCAATTAGTCAAGTTTTTTTTTTTTTTTTTTTTAAAAAAAANAGAGAGAAGATAGTGCTTTGAAAATTGAAAGATAGGAGACAGATTGTTGCTTTTTGGGAGACTTGAGGAATGAAATTCTGTCTCTCTTAGATCATCCTCAAAGACAGTGACACCACCTAAATTTCTCTCAAATATATTTTGGATTATATACATTAAATATATTAATGCAAATTTACTTTCACGGCTCTTTATTATTAACTTTTGCTTTTCTTTGTGATTACGCTCTTTGAGTTCTAGGAAGATCGAGACTTGAGAAAAACCAAGAAAAAAAAAAGAGAGATTAAAGATGACCCTTTCTTTATATGATACTATTCCGTACATAAAAGAAAATTTATATTGTATAACTGTCAATTAACCTTAACGAATATAGAGTCTTGTTAGATAGCTCATTTGGCTGAGCGTTATTATTCTTGGAAATTTTTGATTGTTGTCTTTCTCAAATTTAACTTTGTGATGACTTCAAATACATTAATGAAATCATTTATTAAGATAAAAATTGTTTAAAATATTTTTAAAAACATTTATCAAAGATTCAGAAGCCAGACTTCCTCAGTATTATTTTTGGCAGAATTGGACCTAAAAACATGGTCATTGATAGAGTTTTCAAATAGATTCTTATAATTTAAATAAAGAAAAAAAATTTAGAAAATAAGAGAAGGAATATAGAGAGGTTTTCGTTTGAAAATTTCTCTGATACCCTGAAAATTCCAAATTGTCATATATCATTCAAACTATTGTTTAAATTATACATACATGATTAAAATATTAATTTATTAGAAATTTATAGAGATCTTTATCAATTACCATACTCTAAAACACAGTGAACACTATTCAAATAAATATGCAAAAATTATAATTATAAGTATAATATGTTATATTTAAAATAATTATAAAATAAAAAATCTAGACAGAAGTAATTAATTTTTTTGTTTCTATAATTTATTATGTAATGATATCTTATAACTAAATTATAATAAAAGATAATCCAAATAATATTATATTAAAATAGTTTTCTACAAAACTGATTTCTCTATTTCTCTACAAAGACTGATTTTTCTATTTTTCTATTACTGTATAAAACACACAAATATAAATATTTACATATATATGGTTAATTTTTTCTGAAGGAGACCTATAAAGTGAGGTTCCCATTTAAATGTTTAATAAAACTGCCATCAGGTCCAACTTTGATTCCAGATTCTAAAATTTCACTACGGTCACAAGTCATATAGATATATCGCTCGAACACATACCTTGAAATACAACTTGTCAAATCTCCCACAAATCCTTTATATGTATGAATAGAGATGTTTTGGTAGCTAAAGAAATGCGGGCCAATATAGACCATTTTTGGGATTTTGAAGTATCAAAATGGAGGTTTAATTTAAATGGCCGCTCTAGGATCAGTCATGTCGTGGACGAATCAAAGGTGTCCTCTTTTGTATATAATATACTATATAACATCCCAGGGCGCCGGATATATCTTAAATAATTAAAACTTGTTTTTCGATCATTAATGTTATTACTTATTAAATTTGTAGTCGCCTTTTGAAGGACCAATCCCCGTCAGAACTAAACCCGTTCGAGGCACATCTATGCATATGAATATCATGTGTAATCTTTACCATTTTGTTTTTGTTTTTGTTAACTTAGAAACTTTCTAAAAAATTTTACAACTATGTATGTTGTTCCCGCGTCAGGAAAAGCTATAGTCTACGGACGTAGACAAGCGCACATCTAGAAACAGATACAAGAAAACGCAACTGAACTATGGATGAGGGTATAAAAAGAATTCATATAATTCTTAAGATGAGAGTATCTACGAGACTACGACGATATTATAAAGAACATCTACAAAAATTTATTTTATGGTAACCCAAAATAATTTCATTTTTAAAAAAGGAAATAAATAACTTTTTAGAGTGCCCTAAATTCTATTATAGTATAATGTTATTTGTATGTATAAAAAGTATAGCCAAACTTTAAAAACTTCACTGGTACCTCCGCTATTATGAAGCCGTCCCTCGATATTCATATATAAAGATGATATTTAATATAGTTCAATACATTTTTAACTTGAACCTGTGGAGGGAAACAAAGCTTGAAGGAAGTGGGAAATTCAAAAAAGCTTCAGAAAGCTGTTTTGCTATTCAAAAGACGAAAGTAAAAGGGTATAATTTATTTTTAAAAACAAAAAAACATAAAAGAATATGATGTTTAATAAGATAAAGAAAAACAACATCGAAAGTATGAAACCAACCCAACAATATAAAACCATAACTTGCTCCCCCCCATTTCTTCGATACTTCTCTCGTACTAAACATATCTTTATAACACTAAGTTTTCCTCTTCCATTACTATTTCTTCCTTTAAGCTTAAAAAAAACTGCAAAGTCACAACCTTTTTTCTTTGTGGGTAGAGAGAAAATTAAGATCAATTTACCATCAAAGAGAGAGAAATCTTGAGAGGGGTTTAAGGGTTTAAACTGGGTTGTTTGTGATGCGTACAGGGGCTTATACCGTGCACCAGACACTAACACCAGAGGCTGCTTCAGTTTTGAAGCAATCTCTAACCTTAGCAAGAAGGAGAGGTCATTCTCAGGTCACTCCTCTTCACGTCGCTTCGACACTCTTAACTTCTACAAGATCCAATCTTTTTCGAAGGGCATGTCTCAAATCTCATCCTTTCACAGCCCTTGGTCGCCAAATGGCTCACCCTTCTCTCCATTGTCGAGCTCTCGAGCTCTGTTTCAATGTTGCCCTCAACAGGCTTCCTACGAATCCAAACCCTCTGTTTCAAACTCAGCCTTCACTCTCCAACGCTTTGGTCGCAGCTTTGAAGAGAGCACAGGCGCATCAGAGGAGAGGGTGTGTGGAGCAGCAACAGAGCCAGCAAAACCAGCCGTTCTTGGCGGTTAAAGTGGAGCTCGAGCAGCTCGTTGTGTCGATTCTTGATGATCCTAGTGTGAGCAGAGTGATGAGAGAAGCTGGACTCTCTAGCGTTTCCGTGAAGAGTAACATAGAGGATGATTCCTCTGTTGTTTCTCCTGTTTTCTATGGCTCCTCTTCCTCTGTTGGTGTCTTCTCTTCTCCTTGCTCTCCTTCATCTAGTGAAAACAATCAAGGAGGAGGGACTTTAAGCCCTAACCCTAGTAAGATCTGGCATTCTCATTTGACCAATCATCATTCTTTTGAGCAAAACCCGTTTTTCCATTTCCCTAAAGGAAAGATCTTTACTCAAGATCAAGCTTTTCCTGTGAGAGAAGACGCAAACCCCGTCATCGAAGTGCTTCTAGGGAAGAAGAACAACAAGAAGAGGAACACAGTCATAGTTGGAGACTCTGTGTCTCTAACAGAAGGAGTGGTTGCAAAACTTATGGGTAGAATTGAGAGAGGAGAAGTTCCAGATGATTTAAAGCAAACTCATTTCATCAAGTTTCAGTTTTCCCAAGTTGGGTTGAATTTTATGAAGAAGGAGGATATAGAAGGGCAAGTAAGAGAATTGAAGAGGAAAATTGATTCTTTCACATCTTGGGGTGGCAAAGGTGTGATTGTTTGTCTTGGAGATCTGAATTGGGCAGTCTGGAGCGGCGGTAACAGCGCATCCTCATCGAATTACAGTGCAGCGGATCATCTAGTGGAGGACATTGGGAGATTGGTTTATGATTATAGCAACTCAGGAGCCAAAGTTTGGCTCCTGGGGACAGCTTCTTACCAAACATACATGAGATGTCAAATGAAGCAACCTCCACTTGACGTTCAATGGGCTCTTCAAGCTGTTTCAATTCCTTCAGGAGGACTTTCACTAACCCTCCATGCTTCCAGGTTCCTCTCTTCTTCTTCTTCTTCTTCTTTTTTTTTTTTGTCAACTCTTCTTCTTCTTCTTCTTTCCAAATCATTGATAACAAATTATAGAAGCTAAAAAAATAACATATATAAACCATATTATCTAATATTTTTTATCAAATTATATGTGTTGTAATTCTAACATTTAAAATAACATAAATAATTTTTTCGATTCCAATATAATATAAATGTGTTTTTAGTTTTAACAAAATAGTTAAGAATTAAGATAATTATATATTGTATGATAAATTTTTATTTTTTTTGGCTTTAGGCCACCAATATTACAGGGACGGCTTAAGTATTCGTGATTGATATTAAAATACTTTATTTTTCAGTGGTAATAGTTCTGAGATGGCTCCTCAAGTGATAGAGATGAAACCTTTTAGAGTTAAGGAAGAAGAAGGAGCAGGACAAGAAGAGGAAGAAGATAAACTCAATTTTTGCGGAGAATGTGCTTTTAACTATGAGAAAGAAGCAAAGTCTTTTATATCAGCTCAACACAAAATCTTACCGCCTTGGCTGCAACCTCATGGGGATACCGACAACATTAACAAAAAGGTATAACATTTTGTTGATAAATGAATGATCTTTTTTTTTTAGTTATTGTTTCTTCGGTGACCTGAACTGGTTTTATTCTTGTGGGTTTAAGTTTCAGGATGAATTGAGTGGACTGAGGAAGAAATGGAACCGGTTTTGTCAAGCTCTTCACCACAGGAAACACGGTATGACTTACGACTGGAGAGCGGAGCAGAGCAGCTCTGTTTTACCGGATTCCGCAGCCACAATTTCTTTTGTGGACTCGTCAGGTCTGAAGCAAAACTCACGTGCATCTAGCTCGGTGGCTAAGTTCAGACGACAGAACTCGTGTACTATCGAGTTTAGTTTCGGAAGTAATCATCAAGAAGGTCTAAAGAAGAATCTACTAACCGATGAAACGAGTTTGGATGGTTTCAAGATTAACAATGATGAAGGAATGGAAACCAAGATAACTCTTGCACTTGGTCATTCTCCATTTCCATCTGATGTTGAAAACTCGGATGAAGAAGAATCAGAGAGAGTGATCGCAATGAGCGACTTATCAGAAAAGCTTCACGAGAACATTCCATGGCAAAGGGAAGTTCTTCCTTCAGTCTTTGGAGCCATGGAAGAATCTGTAAAGAGGAGTAAGAGGAGAGATGTTTGGATGCTGGTTTCGGGTAACGATGTGACTGCGAAAAGAAGATTGGCTCTCACAATCACAACTTCTCTTTTCGGTTCAGTCGATCATATGTTGAAGATTAATCTGAGAACATCCAAGGCAAGTGAAGCATGCAATGAGCTCGAAAAGGCGTTGAAGAACCAGAAAGAAGTTATTTTGATAGAACGTGTTGATTTAGCCGATGACCGGTTCATGAAACTCCTCCTAGATCGATTTGAAGCTGGAAAGTCTAGAGATTTGGATGATTCTCAAGAGAATAATAGCCAAGTGTTCTTCCTTTTGACGAGAGGAGATGGTGATTGTGAAGAGAATGAACATATTGTCATACCAATGTCGTTGAAGTGTACCAAATCGAGTTCTGGTTTGGTTAACCACAAGAGGAAACTGGAATCTGACGCTGCACCGACGATGATTAAGATGAAGAACCCGAGGATCCAAGAAGAGGAGGACAAGGACATTGTTGCTTGCGACATAAGCAACATTAAAAAAGAGTTCTCAAGACAGTTGAGTTTTGGATCAAATGCTCTTGATCTAAACTTAAGAGTTGATGCCGAAGAAGAAGGACAAGAAGAAGAGGTTGCAACAACAGCAGCTCCGGCCATTCAAAGCTCAAGCGGATTTGAAAAACATTTTTTAGATTCGATCAAGAACCGGTTTGATTTTACAGTTTTGTCGAACGAAGAAATAACTAAATTCTTCGTGGCGAAGATCAAAGATTCGTGCGAGAAGATCCTCGGGCAACGGGAAGAGAGATTCGGGTTTACCGTCGATGCGGAATTGATCGAGAAGTTTTACAAAGGGTGTGGGTTTTTTGCTAACGGTTTGTTTGAAGAGTGGGTAAAAGAGGTTTTTCAAACAGGTTTAGTAACGGTCAAAAACGGCGGGAAAGAGGGCATAAGTGTAATTAACCTATGTTTGGTGGGTATAGATATGATTGACCAAGGGGTATACGAGGAGGAAGGATTCATGGGTACTTGTCTACCCAACAGAATCCAAGTTTCCTTTGTTGATTAGCGCTTTAATTAATTGCTGTTTTCAATTTCTATTAGAATTCATATATATTACTACTTTTTGGCTATTATTATTTATTTATATTGCTTTATAACAGGAAAAAGAGAAATTAATTATGACCCAAGAAAAGTGGAACTTGACCGCATTGTTCTTTGTGTAAACATAAGTTGCCTCACTTCATCATAGAATGTGCTTTTTTATTGCTTTTTTGAATAGTGTTATCTTTTTCATTCCATTGTCTTTTGTATAGACTTAATCATTTTTAATGGCATACATTATTTTTCTTTTTATATAAAGTCGTATGAATCTTCAATCTATGGTACATCGTTTGAGGTACTACATCTGAGCACTGATATTTTTATCTTCTTTGAAGTTATCTTCTTTGATCGAAACCTCGAATCACTGATTATAAGATAAATAGCATAAAGTGTTCCTAAAAATCAAATTTACGCTTGCAAATTGGTTACATTAGCTACAACAAATAATCAATCTGGCCTTGACAATAAATAAATGTACGTTCAAATAAAAATAAATAAATAAATAAATAAATGATGTTACTTCAGTGATTGTTGTCATGATCGAGGTTATTGGTCAATTTTTTTTATTGGTTATTACATACTTCATAACAACTATATACTTTTATAAATTTCGTCTAATTTTTGTTTTGTCGATAGTATTTGCTTATAGTAAATAATGTGATATAAAAACCATAATTATATGGTACGTCAAATTATTCTTTCTTGTTTATTTTATAGACGCGTCAAATAATTCTTTTGAGTTGCAACGTATGTTGACAAAAAAAAAAAAAAAAGAGTTGCGATGTATATATAAAGTCGTTTGAATGGATTAATCCATAGTTGAGATAAGGTTTCATGTGAACTAAATATATTATTTGTCATATTGTAGTGGAAAAGTCATTATGCCAAAGAGTGGCTCAAGACAGTGTTTTTTTTTTTTGAAAAAGAGTGTCTTAATATATATACGGGAAGTTGCTCTAAGTAATTATGACACAGTAAGACATATTTGCATTGCATGCCCATGTAACCTCCATTACCAATCAATGATATTATATGGTGGTCCAATTGGCAACATATGCCTACAAAATAATTATCAATTATGCATATATATGTTAGGCAAACAAATTGTCATAATAATGAAAAGCATTTGAGTTTAGTTTATAGACCTTGTAGACCTTTCATGCGTTGCACTATACAACAACTTCAGAATCATCCCTTTTATAAGACTAGCGTCGACAAAAAAGAGAAGACTAGTATTTGTAGTATCAGCATGTGAAGTATTTCCACTTTTTAGTGAATTTAGTGATAAACTGATAAGTATATATAATGGTATATATATACTAGCTGAATCATAAGTTAAATGCTAATTAAATACTACTAGGTTTCATTAATTTTAGTTGAGAAAATCATAAAGTCATAAATATAATTAACCATCCATTTTCACTATATTTCTTTGTCTACAGTCTTATTTTAGAACATTTATTTGTGACAATTTTTATTTGTAGAAATTAAACGTGTTTCCTTACAAATATAGGTATATATATATATATATATATATAAAAATATAAACACTATTAAGAGACTAAAATATCATATGATAAGTCTCAACTTTCACGATCAGAAAATGAGATAATGGACTAAAATTATTTTTTTCTAGTTTATTAAATACTAGGTTCCAACTTATATTGATAGTGGGGGCACACTTTCGATCTCCACTACAAACCAACCCCAATATTTTGTATAATCTTATGGTATAGTTAATTAAGAAACAAAGAAAAGTTTAATTTAAATTATTTTGACCAAAAGGTGCAATAATACCCAACTCACAATATATGTGGATATCAGACGGCGGAAATGGCAACTTTCTCCCAGTTTGTTTGCTATACAAAATATTTTTCTCCATTAGTGAACTTTTTAAATCATTTAACAAATTTGAAGATATTATAATTTAGGTAAAAAGCTATCTATTGTCCTACTACGAGTCTACGACACTAGTCTAGTTATATTATAATCCAACTGTCAAATTACTTTGTCCTTTCTCTAAACCGAATCCCACTTTTCATTTATACTATTACCAAACTTTTATATCTTATGCCGTATTGTTTTCACTTATTAAAACCAAAATTTGAATACCTACTAATGTCTCTCTATTAACCTTTAGTCACGACAACAAATGGAAAGACTTTTAGCCAAAGATAAAAAAAAAAAAAAAAAAAAAAAAGNAGGCGCACTACCATCTCATATTTCATATGTAAAAGAAGATCAAGAGCAGAGAAATTAGTACCAGACTCAGATGATATATTGCGTTGAGACCAACCTGAAGATGGATCAAGAAGATGCGTAAGTTACAATATTGGTTTGATTTTAGGTTGGTTCGATAATTAGCAGAGGCTTGATTCATCTACTCTCTACACTACATTTTCGATCCATTTCGTATGCAACAGTTGAGTAATTTTATATAACGACTTGTGCTCTTCTTTGTTTGCTAATGTCTACTCTTGTTCTGCCATATCCAAGAACGGTTAAAGACCGATGGTTAGATTTTCAAACGTGCTTATTCCATGAAATTTTTAGAGTAATTACAATATATAACAATTGATTACTTAAAATATTAATATCCTTCCTATTTTAACTGTTACTTTTCCTATTTCTCTCTTCTTTCTTTCATATTTTTCCAATTTTTATATTAATCATTATCATATATTAAAATTGCTCAAATTTTTATTCTGTCAATTTTAAAAAACAAATATATATTTGATTAATACTATGTCCTAATTATTTAAAATTTTAAACACTCTTATTTATTTTCAAAATCTTTAGTTTTTTTTTCCAATCACATTTTATAGTTTTAACAGTTTTAAAAATTTTCTTACATTTTTCCGCAGCCTATCTCTAGAATCTTCCTTTGTTACATTGGCTTTAGACTCTTTTTTTAAGCCACAACTAATATATTTCAAAGCCAAAAATTTTAACGTTAAAACAAAAAAAATTGACATCATTTTTTTATGTTCACGTCTACAGCCACAACTAATATAACCAATCAGAGCCTATAACTGATGATCTAAATGCCCGAGGTTTCAACCCTTTAATTAGCAGAGCCAAAATGGTTATAAAACATGATGCTACTACAACAACAACTAAACAAACGAGAAAAGAATAAACATATGAAATCACTGTAACGTGAGCTGGTTTATCTTGTGTATTGCACAGATTGTTAAACCTTGTATTTATTTAAATCTTAAAGTTGAGTGCAAGAAATACAAATCCTTTGTTAAAACATGAATACTAGTATAAAAAATATTATAGATTTAATATTACTTGATCCTTCTTAAAAAGATAAAGAAAAGTGAAGAAATATATCAGAATAAAATTATAATTTTAGTTCAAACCTTAGCACTAAGTCATTATAATTATTAAATTTGATTTTAATTATGGGTTTTCAATTTAAAATGAGTTGATAATGAATGGATTGACCATTACTTTTTGTATACATTATTACGTCATTATTTATCTAACTAACCTTTTTGTTTACAGCTCTTCCTTCATGTTCATGCATAAACTTATCCAACCTGGAAAATTGTGAAAACAACATTCCTACTTGGTCCAATAATTCGGATGGTTTTGATATTATATTTATACTCAAAACCAATTGGTATTGAAAAGACGGGCTCTAACCCTGTATATATCATTTCATTGGACTTTTTCGTTGACAAGAACCTAGAACCTAATGAATCTCACCCACCAACCGTTGATGATCTCATATTTGGGGAAGAATCAATCACTTCGAATGCTCTTCTATCTAATTTTCCGAGAATACGCTCTCAGATTCTTGACCAAATTCGTCTTATGGGCCCGTTGGATTACCCTACTCTTCCAATAATTGTAAATGGAGCTTCTACGTACTGGAAAAACAAGTGTTGTTCTTCAGGTGCTCAGGCATCTCAGTCGCTCTTTGTTTACTCCAGCTGTCGTACATGTTACAATCCTCGTATCATGTTCGAGTCGATTCTGAATCAGTTATGTTAAGCCCTTAGTAACGTGATGGAAACGTTACAGTCTACTTCCGGAATCCAAGATAGAATAAGCAGGATGGGAAGATGGTATCTAACATTTTATAGTGTGGATCTTATCAGAGAATGGGACAAAGTCTAGCTCTATGATTCTGCAGTTTCTTATCAGTTTGTATTCTGTTTTGAAGATGCCTCAACTTAGTATAATACTTATCAGCGGATTCCCACTAGATATGTACTATTCAAACATGGGATACACAGAGCCTTTACCTCTTTATTTTCCTGAGTACTCTGAAGAGGATCTTCGTCAAATTTTCTTGAGAAATCAAGCTAACCGGAAACTGTACTCTGCATTCCTCTAGTAAGGCTATAGTATTATCTTGCCTACCTGAACCTGACTTGCTTCCTCCATCCTTCACTCATGTTGTTTACTAACGTAGTTTTTGGTGTCAAACGGTCTTGTGTTGATACCTTTCTCTAAGGTCATCAGAAGAGTTAAAGAACTTTCCATACATTCTCATCATTGTTCAGAAAGTGTTGTGAACCACTTGATGATTTAGGGATTTCACCCAATGAGGAGAAGAAGAGAAGGCTGTATAGCCATCCGAAACCGCTTATTATCCTTGTTTAAATGAGATACTCAGGGTCTCGAGTCATTCTCATGATGGCGACATCAGAGGCGAGACAAAGCAGATCAAAGACAGCTACAGTTCTGACAACGGCGAAGAAGTTGGAATATTGGACTTCCATATGTCTGCTTCCAAAAATTATCTTCTTATTGCGGCATTTCTCGTTTCAATATCAATTTCCAATGGTAATGTCGCATTTGAATAAAAGAATCTGATTTTTCTTCATGATGTGTCTTTCTCAGGGCCGTTGAGAACTCGATGGAAAAGAAGGAAATCGCAGAGCAAGAAGCTGTCATGAAAGGACAGCTTTCCAGTGGAGAGACTATTGGAGATATTCCAATGTATTGCCTTTGCAGGAGATACATCATTTGGCGGAGACGAAGAGAAGAAGAAGAAGGAGCCCCGGGTTACGATCGAGAGCATAACAATCTGATGTCTGATGTTCTGCTGCAAGTGTCAAGTCTTTGTGATGCAAACTTTATTATCAAAAGTGCAAGCTGCCTATTAGAGGCTCCTATTCGATACAGTTCTATGGTGTTTGAAGATCTGGCTCTGAATGTAGCACACACTTTATTTGCAATTCTTGAGTCGTGTAGCAGAGGACTAATCTTCTTTTTTTCCAATCTAATATGTTCCGAAGCCTCAGCTTTCCACTATCCAATTACTTGTACAGAAGATAATATGTGAAATCTATATGTTTTGGATGAAGAAACAAACGCTCTTGTACTATATGTTTACCATGATTTTCTTTTTATGTATCGGATGCCAAGCAATTTCCCAAATAAACTATAGCAATGTGGTCTGTAAATGATGCTTTTTAATTTTAAGTCACTGTAGTATATTTTTTTTTATATAGTATCTACGGCGATTAAGTTTGTGATCTATCTTGCTTTGTTCAATTCTTCTTGCCATGTGATCGTGAGCTTCCTTTGGATTCATGTTGAAATCAGGTTTAGTGTTCTTTTTTTCTTTTTCTTCCGAAACCTGAGATGAGATTAAACTTCTTCTCTTCTTTTGTCGACTTGAGGTTTTGTTCCCATCTCTTAAAAATTTGTATTTATGCTAGAAAATACATGGTTTATGTTTCGTGAAAGCTGTCATTATATCATCAACAGATAGTTTCTACACACCTTTAAAAATTTGATTTCCAAAGACTCAAGATTTTTGGAATATGAATTATATATTGATTTATAGATACATAACTTATTTATACATGTACCGTTGGAGACTATGCCACGTAATCCTCCTTCCATCGTCTATATATTCCATTGTCATTGTACTGCTAAACCCTACAGCAAAGTCCTTGTGAACAAAAGAAAACATCTTCACACTTTCTAATATTTCCCCCTTTCTGGTAATAATAATAAAAAAGGGAATTTTTCTTTTTCTTTTCTTGTTCTTCACACTTCCAGATTTTTCCTAGCAAACTTGCCAAAAAGAAGAAAGCAATATATACGCACAAAAGGTATCTCTGAGAGAATTGGAGTAAGAAAGAAGCAAAAATGTGTTTGGAGCTTGTGTATCACGAGGAGAAGACAGAGCTTGGTCGGCAACAAGCACCGGGTGTGTGTCCATACTGCGGCGGAAAAGTGTCGGCGGTAGACATCGAGACGAAGTGGTTGTTCTGTTTCTTACCACTCTGTTTCAAGGTCAAACGCAAATACTCTTGTTCCTCCTGCGATCGTCGCCTCGTCTTGTACTATTGAAGAAGCAGAGCAAATGAAGAAAGAAAGAAACTGAGGAGAGTTTAAAACTATTATCTATTTTATTGATTTGTTTGTTTTGCTCCTGTCAATGTTGAGGTTTTTGCAGATTCTCACATGGTGGTGACATTGGTTAAATTCATTGAGTTTGGTTCACTGTAAATAATGGTTGTTGGTCCTGTTTCGTTGATAACTTGAATGGAATTCAGTTTTGTTTGAATAAAAATTTGTCATTCTTAACTCTTTTTTTTACTATTCTTTTTGTTCATTTCAATGATTAATAGTACTAGAGATCTTCTCTTTCTATGTGTTCGAGAGAATAATAATAAACCGCAAGAACAAAAAAGATACAACATATCTACTATTCTTTTTGTTCATTTAAATGAACAGATGAACTTCGACCATCTTGTTTTATGAAGTTTTCACTTTTACCGCAAGAATCAACAAAAAATCTATTAGATAAATATTGAAGATCACAATTTATTTGAGTGATTGATACGAGCGTTTCTGTATATGAATGGGGCCAAAGTTTTGCTGTACGTCTTAGCTGGCCTGACATGATATAGACAAAAGAAGAAAATAAATTGTTGTGGTCCTAAGAGTTCCGATACAATTTATGCATCTTTAACGTTCACTTATTTTGAGAATAACTTTGTGTGTCCTCAAAAAGTATAGAAATGAATCTTCTTCCTAATTAGTCGGCTCCGTTGCATATTCGAGTATCTTTTACTTTGATTCCATTTTAGTTTCATTTTGTTTGGAGCCATCAAAAACATAAGTATTAGACATTTAGGTATTGATTGCATTATTTTTTTTTATCACAACCGAATTTTAAGTTTGAATGAAACACAACTTTTTATGTATTACTTTTCATAGTATCGGTTCCACGTAAACTAGGCTAGCCTGTTCTAGACCGCACGACGTCTCTATGTAATCAAACAATATAATTCGTATTTGCCCAAAAAAGATAGCGGAATTCTTTCTTGTCCTTATGTAGCAGTTTTAACTATATGATAACGTTTAGTCGTTTACCGACCAAAAAATAAACACTATATTATAACTTTTGTCTTTTGTAATAATTTTGTTAACAAGTTGAAATTTCTCATTGGCTTAAACCTAAAACCAGTAATTCGACATAAAATTCATAAGAAAAACCAATCTATGATTAGTGTAATAGTTGAAGGATTCACCATACAAATTGAGAGATTAGAGTTTGGATTCTTCCATAAGTCATATATAGCTTGAGTTTTAATCCGAGGGTTTAAGTTAGAGAATAAGAAGAAAAAAAGAGAGGCTAATATAAACCAAACATACAAATAAGAATTTTGGAAATTGCTATCGACATCAGATGCGAACAATATGCACAAATGTATGTTACAGTAAATGAAACCATCCAAGTGTGTCTCTTTACGATTTTCCCTCTAGTTGATACATTTTCAAGTCTTTTTAATTCATCTTCGAATAGTTTCAACTCTTATATATTGTTAATTTATACTGGATGACTATTATATTCGATACCTAACTTTATATAAATGTATAGTTTATACTTTGTTTGACAATTGATAGATATCCAGAACTGCCTATACATTTCAACGTCTGAATTAAATGCACATATAGAAACTTTCTGTATTTGTTTGATTTAGGTAAGATTTTCTTTTAAAAACAGAATAATTGCCATCGATGATTTAGGTAAGATCTAATAGATACAATTTATCATAGAAATCAAAGTGGAACAAGTCGTAATCGATTTCTACAGAAATAATAATAATTTTCTGGAATCGCATGTACATGATAAAAGGGACAGAGGCAAGAACAGGTGGACAGGTGTTGGGTTGTCACTTATCATCTTTTTCTGGTGGATAAGCCCAAAAACTCTTCCTCGATCTTTCTTTTCCTATCTCTTTCTTTTTTTTCTTTTTTCCTATCTCTTTCTTTAGATTCGGGACGTACGTACAATGCCAGATCTTATCATACTCCGAATTAACACATATAAATTCTATTATTGACATAATCATAACAATAAGAGAATTTTCCCTCACGGATGTTTTTTTTATTATTCTATTTGAAATATAAAAATATACAGATAAATTCAATTTACACTGTTTCTTTATTGTTCTACTCATGCATAGGATGAAAGTTTGATAAGCGGGATATATACTGTCGGTAAAACAAACAAGTCTGATTTTCTGTTGAGTTTATTTGTTAAGAATACATATATATATATATATATATATATATTTGATTAAATTTGGGAAATTAGTTTGACCCATGATCAAAAGTTTGGATAGATGTGTTGGGAGTTGATAAGGTTTGATGTTCAAAACCTCGAATCATTGTCGCTTGATACTCTCATGTCTTTTCTGCGCCCGAAAAGCCAAACTCACACAGTCTCTATTTCTCTTCTTCATCAATGTGGCCCGTTAATATATATATATATTATTTCGAGTAAAAAGAAATATGTACCGAAATTATGAAGTGTTACACTTTTGTTTCTCGTACGATTACCTTAACAAATCACAATCGCCTGTCGCCAAATGACAAAATCACAATCACCCAATCACACGATCACTTTATGTCTTCCGATCGACTCAGAAAAGATTTTCGTAGTCTTATGGTCCAAATGATTGCCACGATTGGATGACAAATGATGCTAGAGGCCTAGGTTTTTTGTTTAGTTCCAAAGTAAATTCAACGGAACCAAACTAGAGAAAATACATAGACGTACATAACATCAAACAAAACCAAATATAAAAGTAAATTTGGTTTGAGTTTGGTATAATTGCATGCGATATTTAACAGCGATTCACCACTGATTAGACGAGTCATCCGTGCTCGTCGCGATGAGCTGCCCCGTTTCCAATCTCGTGAGTCGTGATCTGTTTTTTCCGTTGTCAATGATCTCGTGATGATGACGTATCAGAATCTTTTCTTCCTTTTTGTGCAACTGGCAGAATCTTTCTTTCCTGCGCTGATTTTTCAGAGGATTCCGGAGGAGGAATAGTCTTAATATACTCGTACCCGAAATTATTGGCCCAATATGGTAATGACATCTAGCTCATTAAGGCCCATCTATTGCCCAATAAGTATCCATCTCAGACTCCTAAATTTGGATAAATGCAGTTATCTTAACATTAATACCAAAAAAAAAAAAAAAAACTTTGACGAAGTGATAGAATCTTGAAATCGAAATAAAAGTCGCAACATTTTTGTTTTGCAATAGTGTTGAAATTTAATCAGCATGATATCATTGATACGTATGCATGAGCCTTTCGTATATTCTCCCTCAGTGTATAATATCATAGTTTGGTGTACCAATATATGAAATTGAGCTCACTTAGGGATCACTCCACTCAAACGGTAGATTCTTTAATTAAATCTATAATTCTTAAAAGGATTAGTACTTATGAGGACGTAACAATTAAAGAGAGTCGTTTGTAAGTCTTACGTACTATGTTATAAGATATATGATGATATGAGTAAAGAGTCACACTCAAGAGCAAGTGTATAGTGTGCTTTCCGAGAAATTTCCTCCACATGCCCAGACGGTACGAAATGCCAGTTGATTCCAGTTCTATCATTATTGGTAGATGAATATGATCGCAAAACATTATTTGATTAGTTTCCTCTATTTAATAATTTAATAAAAGAATAATAATTCGACCATGTAACATCATTATATTTTAGACGGGAAATTAAAACATAACCGAGAATCTTGAATACTTATTAAACGCAAACTTATAATTTATATTACATTTTTAATTTGGAGCAAATGAACTCGGATCTGCAAGTCGACTGTATCAGCAGCCCCCCAAACCTAGATGATAATTAATAGAATCATATAAACCTCTATAATTGATATTCAGTTAGGTTCCCCAGAAGCTTTTATGTCGGAGTTTGACTATTAATGGATTAGTTAAACGATCAGTAAAAAATGTTTTTAATATATCACCAGATGTGGAGGGCTAGAGGTTTAACGGAAGGGTTAATTTTATTGTGTTTCTAGTTCGTGAGAATGATATTTTACGCCATTTAATCATATTAATAAAAATTGGTTTTGGACCAAATATGGGATTAGGACCCAGGTTCAAACCCATATTTGCAACTCATTAAAAAAACAAAAAACTGTTTCTATAGTATATTTACGTAGTAAATACATGAATTGATATTCGACAATATCATAAATAGTTGAATTCGAAATCCTGATTAGTTGTATATTTTATAAGATAGTATTATGATATAGGCTGTGATTGGTAAGGATTACGCTGTTGGCTGTATAAACTTTAGCTTTTAGAACTGTGACTTTTTATAAAGTCTGAAATTCTGACTTTAAAAAAAGATTAAGAAAAGAGATTTTTTTTTTTTTTTTAAAATGGCTCTAGAGGTTTTACACGGAATTTTAAGTGGTCTAAAGCCTAAAGTCTGATTGTTAAACTTTTGATTTTGATGGCTTCACAAAACTATAAAGTCTCTAACGTTTATACACTAATCAGTTCCATAAGCTAATTTTTATATGGATAAAATCGTAAGGGAGTTTTTTTGGCCGAATTTTTGCATATATTTATATGCAGCAAGAAGGCCATATTGTAATATATGATCTCATCCTGATATTACATACCACATAAATATCAATCGTAAGGGAGTAGAAGATAGAGATGCGTCAAAAATTGTAGTATATAATTATATAAATGAACATGGAACGATAGATTCGTTATGAACGGATGAGTTGTCCAACTTTTTCGTTTTTTTTTTAGAAAGAGCTTTCTATTTAAATTGCATAAGAAAAAAAGAACATTAGACAGCCAGCCCGGCTTTAGTTTGTTTTGGGTCTTAGCCCATTAAACAAATAAAACAAAAGAGATTAGTGAAAACCAGACGTCAACAAGTCGAGAAAAAACGAGAGACAAATCGAACTATGTCTTCTGATTTAGTGAGAGGGAAGGGTCTGAGAAGAGAACCACATGTGAAGTAGATCCGACGTGAGTCGAGGGTTGGAGTCTCTGTAGCTAGAAATCCGATTTCTAACAGTACCATCGATTTGTTTCAGCAGAGAGTCTGGTGGCTTGAAGATTTGCCTATGCTGCCGGTGATTTCTTTCTGTCCACAAGGAATAGATTGTGGCTTGCCACGCCAGAAGTAGGAGATGACCTTTGATCGAGTTCTGCCTTATCAGTTGCAGGGAGTTCACTGTACCAAGCCAGTCAAATATTAGAGGCATCTGACATCGGGATGCAATGTGCCGCCAGATCGATTGACTGAAAGAGCAAAGAAAAAATAAGTGATCTCTGCTTTCAAAATCCGAGCCACAGAGTAGGCAAGTAAGATTTGTTTGAAGCCCCCAGCTCAGTACCCGGTCCTTTGTTGGGCATCGATTCAGGATGAACAGCCAGGTTAGAAAGTTGTGCTTCGGAATTCCACCTTTATTCCACACTATTCTTCCCCACGAAACCGGTTGCTGATGAAGCTTGAGTAAAGAGTATACTTGTCCTGTGTAGTACCTGTTTGTGGTTTTCCCTTCTATCTCCCATTCGTAAAAGTCCTCTCTATCTGAGAGGTTGATCGTTCTAATATGGGCATGGAGATTTACTTGGGCTTCAGACCTTGCTGGTGGGAGATTCCACCTGTTATTGTTGTAGAGTTGGGCCAAGGATGCATTGTGAGGGATGCCACTTCTCGAACTGTTTTCACATGCCAAGTAGATTTCGAGATTTCCAAATGGAGACCAGTTGTCCGTCCAGAACCTGCAGCTTCTACCATTACCAACACACAACTTTATCCACCCGTATACTAAGGTCCGCATTTTCATCACCTTGTTTGCTAACCATGAATGGTTTCTTTTAGGTTTAAAAAACCAGAAGTTATTTATTGATCCTTCAAGAATCACTTCCTTATACCAAGCTACCCATACAGATCCAGCCTGAAAGAAGAGGAGCCAAATAAGCTTGATGATTGTTGCCTGATTCCAGAAGTTAAGGTCTCGTACTCCTAAGCCTCCCTCATCTTTGGACAAGGTAATCTTATCCCATGAGACTCTCGCTGAATATCTCCCTTCCAGTGATCCTTTCCACAGATAAGCTCCACAAAGAGAATGTATTTTTGCAGTACACTCTTTAGGAAGCATAAAGGTGGAGCACCAGAAATTCGAGATGCCGGCTATGACTGTATTTATGAGAAGCAGCCTTCCAGCGAAGGAGAGAGATCTTGCACTCCAGGTTTCAATCTTTCCTTTAACTTGTTGGATTAGAGGTTCACAATTGGCCATAGTTAGTTTCTTGGGGGTGAGAGGAACACCGAGGTACCTGATAGGTAAGGATCCATGTGATAAGCCAGTTGTAGTCTTGATAAGCTCCACATCCTCTGTTGCCACCCCAGACGAGTAGAAACTAGATTTTTGTACACTAAGTGCAAGGCCAGAAACCTCCTCGAAGTTTTGTAGAATAGTCAGCACCGCCTGCACATCTTGTAGTGTTCCCTCAACAAATATCAATAGATCATCAGCAAAACATAAATGCGTGAGTTTTGTTGCCAAACATTTCTGGTGGTAGCTAAACGCACCTTCCTCCGCCCCTTTGTTTAGCATTAGGGATAAGCAGTTCATCACAATAACAAAAAGGTAAGGAGAGAGAGGGTCTCCTTGCCTCAAACCACGATTACTTTTGAAATGGCCTTGGACCGTACCATTATATCCAATGCAGAATTTAGGAGTACAGACACATGCCTCTAGCCAACGAATGTAAGTTTCAGGGAACTGTAGACCACGGAGGCAATTGAATAGGAAATCCCACTTGACAGTATCAAATGCTTTGGCTATGTCTACCTTTATAGTGATTCTCTTTGCACCTCTATTTCTTTCATAACCATTAATGATCTCTGCAGCGAGGACGGTGTTCTCAATTAACAATCTACCCTTCACAAATGCAGTTTGGTTTGGCAAAATAAGATCTGGCAGCAACGGCTTCAGCCTTGAGACCAAAACTTTAGAGATAGCTTTATAAAGTGTGTTGCAACAAGAAATAGGGCGGAAATCACCTATTTTTGATGCACCAGGCCTTTTTGGGACCAAGGTAAGGATTGTTGAGTTAGTGGCTGACGGTAGAAACCCCGAGTTGAAGAAATGAGCAATTGAAATAACCACTTCAGGCCCAACAATGCTCCATGCTGCTTTGTAGAACTCAGAAGTCAGCCCATCAGGTCCCGGGGATTTGTTTTGATTCAGCTTAAAAATCGTCTTTGTAAACACTTCTGCAGATGGCAAACACACAAGAGAAGGTATTATGCTTGCCGGGCAACGGTACTCCGTGAATCCCTGGATCCAAGATGGAGGAGCTGTGGTGCGACTCAGAAACTCTGGAGCCAGAATTGATCGAAAATGATTGACCGCATGCGTCCTCATTTCGATGGGATCAATAATCAGAACACCAGAATCAAGCATAAATGAGCGAATCGAGTTGTAGGAGAGTCTAGACACCATGATGCGATGGAAGTAAGTGGTGTTAAGGTCGCCTTCTTTAAGCCAGTTGACTCTTGACCTTTGCTTGAAGTAGCTTTCTTCAATATGACGCAAGAAAGACCAATGATCAAAGAGCTCACGTTCCCTTTGAAACAACAATGGGGAAGGATCTTCGAGGGCTTCAACCTGCACAAGCTGCAACAACCGGTTAGTCTCACTTACTCTCTCTTGTATTTGGGAAAAGTTCTCTCGATTTAGTGTTATTAACACTCCTTTAATAGCCTTTTGCTTCCAAAATAGAGTTGCAAGGTCAGAAGCAAAGCTTCCGGCCTGAGTCCAGCCCTCCAACACCGTGTCAAGGAATTTTGGGTGTTTAGATAGGTAATTATAGAACTTAAAGGGTTTTGTTCCGGCTTTAGGGAGGTGAAAGTTTAGGTCTGTGATGCAGGGACAGTGGTCTGAGATGAGCGGAGCTGAGAAGGTTGCATAGCTATTGGGAAAGGTTTGAACCCAACAGTTATTTACCAAAAGTCTATCAAGTTTTTCTGCAATGGGATTATCAGGCTGCTTGTTTGTCTAGGAGTAGAAAGTACCATGATAACGAAGATCAAAAAGCCCAGCTTGGAGGAGACAATCCCGGAGCATAACCATAGGGCCATCAATGGTATTAACAGAACTAGAAGAATGCTCAGCCGGATGCATAATTTGGTTTAGGTCTCCACCTACAATCCATGGCATACTGTCCAAGTTCAGAGTTTGATGTAGGTTCAACAGTTCTACCCATAAGTCAACTCTCTCAGTGTGGATGTTGGAGGCATAGATAGTAGTATGGATGAATTTCTGACTCTGACCAACTTTCACTTCGCAGGTTAGGCTCTGCTTTGACTGGTGAAGAATATTGACACAGGCTGGATCCTTCCAAATAATGATAATTCGGCCATCGTCATCAGATGCATGATTTGAGGTAAAGTGCCAATCCTGACAGATAGTTGACATAATCTGGTTAAGATTAATCTCTTTTATATGCGTCTTAAGAAGAGCGCCAAAAATAGGCTTAATACTAGAAAGCCAAAACTTAAAGGGCTGATGCTTGTCCTCGTGGTTAATGCCACGGACATTCCAAAAAAAGGTTTTGATTCTCATTAGGAATTAGAAAAAGGGGGCTCTCCGTGGGGCAGGAGAGGACCTAGTAAAGATGAGATTTCAGTAGGAAGTTAAGGGAGGGAAGAAAAGCGGTTAGAGGTGGAAAAGGGTAGGTTTGTAGGTATTGAGACTTGGAGGTGTAGGAGTAGAGGGGTTAGATTTTTGTGGGGGAATGGTAAGGGCTTGGGAAAAGGGGTTAGTATTTTGTGTGGATATGGTGAGAGCTTTAGAAGATGGTAGAGATTGAAAAGAATCGGGAGACGGTGGGGAATGGAAGACACATTTCCTTTTATAGGATCTGGTCAAGGGTGTTTTGGTAGGTGATTTAGTGGGAGGATTAGCATGAAGAGTAAGGGGCAATCCAGATGCGAAAGCCTGGGCAGTAGGTCGTTCATGTAGAGATGATAAGGTTGTTTCAGCTTGAGAAGCAGGAGCAGTCACAAAAACCTTTGATGGAGTAGCCAAATGCTTGGCTTGAGATGAGCTGGCATCATCTGTCGAAGGAGGATGATGGTCAGAGTCTTTGTGTTTGCTTTTTTGATGTTTTTCAAATTTTGAGCTTGTGGCCGGATTATGAGCAGATGGCTTCTTGTTGACCTCGTTAGAGTTTTTATTTTCAGTAGTATCTTTCTTTGGGGCAGATAAACAGTTACGGAGAACATGACCTAGTTCTTGACAATGTGAACATGTTGGTGGTAGCCACGGGTAATCTACCTCAACTTGAAATTCATCTCCATTCTTTCTTTTCAGAACAATACGCTTTGGTAGAGTTCTCGTGAGGTCAGCCTCCACTTTAACATGCGCAACATTTATGTCCACAAGGTTAATTGTGAAGTCATCTGTTTCTTTAGGTTCACCAAGCGGACCAGCAATCCAACCAAGCCCTTCAAGTGTACGGAGATCAAGAGGAACTCCCCTTAGATGAGCCCAGATTGGGATGGACTGTAGAGACGGAGTGGTGGAAGAGTGCAAGGAACCCCATGATGCAACGTGAAACATGGAGTCTCCCACATACCATATCCGTTTCTCAACAATTTTTTGTCTTATGTAGTCGTTGGGGACTCGCACCAGCATAGATCTATTTAAGGCATTGAGGTGAATTTCTAACCTTTTTCTTTTTCCCCACAAGTGATTGAGAACACTTTGCACCTGACTGTAGGGAGGAGCTCGGCCACAAAAGTAACATATAAGGAAATCCTTATGAAATTCAGCATCTCTGATAAAGACCTCATCAGGAATCAGAAGTTCAGGTATTTCAGTTGTTGGAGTGTGAGGAGTTTGCCTCTTCAGAGTCTTGTCCTCACGCTTCTTTATTTTAGCAGCAAGAGACTCAGGATTGGAATGCGGAAGTTGAGAAGTTGAGGGAGGGTGACTCGGAGGGGGTTTAGAAGCATTGAGATCTTCAGAGTTGGTTAAAGGTACGGAGAGAGATGAGTGGTTGGGGGAGGCTGTGTGAATAGTGTGTGAGGATAAGATCTTCTGAATAGTCGTTTTTTTCTGCTGAAGTTTTCTGACGGTGGTTGATTTCCTTTCAGAATTAGCGGTAGTAGGGTTGTTGGATTTCTTATCAGGAAGAATCATAAGTCCTGGGGAAACAGTTACCTTTGAGCCAGAAAGTAGATCTGAAGGAGGATTTTGAGAAATAACTTTAGTTTGAGTCACTTCTGAAACTCCAAGTTGAGGAAAACCATTAGGATTAAGTTCAACAGGAGAAGAAGTAGTAGTTGAAGACGTTTTCGTTACGTGCATGCATTCAATGCCTCGGTGCCACACTATTCAGCTTTTGTGAATTCTCTCTCCATTGTTTTTGTAATTGCATAGTGAAATCCTGTCATATTGCGCTCGTCGTTTTCCGAAAATCAGGTTAATTATTCGTTCATCTATTTCACTACGTACGTTAAAAAAAAAAATTATGTTAATTTCGACCTCATTCTTGATAAAGACTATATATGGATGGCTATGGACGATGGTAAATATGTCCACCTTAGTGCTAGAATACTATTTTACCATTTGTTTTGGAGTATGATGTACACATAAGATGTTTTTTGACGTGTTTGGTTCCGATGATATATATAGCAAATTTGTTTTTGTTTTTTAATCTAAATGATAGCAAATTTGTTATCATGATTAATTATGCAGGATTAGAAACTCAATTTCATGTATTTTTTTCTTCACATGATTAGTTCCGATGCCATGTTTCAGATTAGTTATGCAAAGATTATTAGAAACTCAATGTCATAGAATAACTTCGATAAAAATGTCATAGGATAAAGGTTCAAAAAAAAATTGTCATAGGATAATTAATTATATACAAATTGGGATTTCACTAAGATATCTAAAACCTAACTATAATATTATAGGTGTGATTGGTGATCATAAAAGGATAATAGAAATAAAATGGAAAAGAATGAAAATAAACAAACTAATAATAATAAATTGAAATATTTGATATTTATTATTCATTTCCAAATTTGATGAATAATAATTTTACTTTATAATTCTCTATAAATTAATGAATAACAAAAATAAAATATAATAAAAATTAGTTATGAATAATGTAATTGTTTAAAATTAAAGATGAATTATTTGTTTATTTTTAGTTCTTTTGATCACCAGTAGTACCCTGTATATCATTCCACATATTGCTAACTAGAGAACTTTCTTTGCTCTCTACATAACCTAAAATATAAGTTCCAAGTTTATCGTTTTCAATATGATCGTCAATTTTAAATATATTACAGTGAATTCCAAATTTTAAATTATAACTATTGCCGACCTCCGTAAAAAGAAAAAGAAAAGAAAAACTGGTGCCATCAAAATTGTATATCAACGCTATTATAAAGATATTTATTAAGATAATCTAGTTTACGCCGAAAGGTAAAATGTAAAATAAAATTAGAAGAGAAAATGACGGCGCCTCGAATCAGCATACTCGCCGATTCATTAAAACTGTAAGCATGCACGACGTCTGTTTGCACCGACGGGATCTGATCTTGACTCATTCCCCTTTCTTATAAATTAATATTGTTAGTAATGAACTAATTTGCAGATTTCTTTGGACCTTTCAACACTATTTTTTATTTTTATGAGTAATATGTTTACTCATGGAAATTATAAACATTCCTTGTTGATGTAAGGTGAATCTAAAGCTATAATTATTCGTTGATCTATATGAACGCACATAATGATCATCGTATAATGTAACAATTAAAAAAAAAAAAAAAAAACTCACATGGACAGGGGTCTTTCAATGCTGCTCCACGTGAATTATACACTACGAGTGTGAAAATTTAAATATCGGAGTAACACTTGTCGTTAAACTGATGACTACAGAAAAACAAACCACAGAAACTATTATCACAAAATATACGTTATTTTTGCTGCTCAAATCGAGATGTCAAATTTCTTTTGGTTACTACGAAAATTAATTCAAGTTTTTAACTGAAATTTTATTTCTTTTGTAAAAATGTGCATGCCAATTGAATACGTAAAACAAAACACATTTATTGGCTGTAAACTGTAATTTTTATATAATATATTTCGTTCTCTACCATACCATAATATTGTCTACACAAATATATATATATACTAATTAATAGTCTACCTTATATTTGTTTCCCGTGACTCAAAATGATGTAGGCAGAATTTAGAACACTCGTACGTCACGAGGTAATGACGGTCTTTACTTGTTCATGGCTTTCCGCCAATGTATTTGAACATGAAAAATAACTTTGTTTATTTATCTTGACAACTTATCACCTCCGAAGTCAGAATGTTCAACAATGAACTTTTTATTAACCAAAAATCGAAATATTAGTTCTTATAAAACGAAAAATATGTATAGTTCCATGGTATACATTAATATATAAGGTTCGTCATAATAGAAATTCACCAACTACACGTAAAAATGATAAATAAATTTTCTCTGAGAAGACGGAAAAACGAAACTGTATATACTTATTCATACTTTAACTTAAAGCAAGATTACTTTTCGATTGCACTAATTAGGTGAATTATCAAAATATAAAATATACAGTATGAACTACAGCGAGAATCAAATTCCAATAATACTTGAATGTACCATTATAAGCAAGTATAAGCACAATCATGTTCTTACCACTATAACAACTAGGACATCATCAGTCATCACAATTGACAATAAATTCCTAATGTAATTTTAATATTTCAGAGAAAATACGAAAAGTCAATATTATTTTCTGTAAAAGTCCACACTCTTTTTGTTTTTTCTTTTGTGTTTTTCCCCTTTTCTGTAGCGTGCAGCTTATAGATACTGGAAATTAAAGGGATCTAGATTTTCAGAATAATAAACTAAATAATAGTACCTTTTTCGTTAATTAAGTTTATAACGGCTCACAATAACTCTAACAGTAATCGGAACAGATTACATACAGTATTTTTTTTTCCTACCATGCAAAAATGCTATTCACCTGCTTTTCAGTTCACGAAGGTTTTAATTAGTAGACCAACTTTTGTTTGTTAAAGGCAGTACACCAAACCAAATGTATATTTAATTATATGTTTAAAGGAGTATCAATTACTCCTGCTTTGGCACGATTTAGAGAAACAACTTGTTTAAGACGATTAAATTTAGGAAGAATTTGCTAAATAACCAAAACGAAAAACAAGATTAAATTTTGAGAGAGAGAGAATAGAGAGAGATAAGAAGAAAAATAAGGAGAGAGAAAAGAATTTTGGTTAGTTTTTAAATTTTTAGGTTTTTTTTAAAAGTCATAAGGTGCAAATTTCCTTAAATCTATGTATATAAGTTTATTTTGGTAATATTTTCTAGAAATTTAATAGTATTACTCAATTTATTTAGTTACTTATTTTAAACAAAGAGTTTAGTTGGATTGTGGTTGTGATCTGTATTATTTTAGTGATACATTTTCAAATTTGAATTAGTTAAAATTTTGAATTTTGAATAGAAAGAAAGGCGGAGCCGTCGTAAATAGTCTCAATAAATGGGAAAATATAAAGGAATAAAACTTTTTGTAAATTTAAAATAGTATCACGAGGACCCGAGTGACGAGTCAAAGCTACTTCGAGGAAGTTTCCTAAAGCTCTCTCTCGTTCGTCCGTCGAGAAAGTGACGGCAAATCAGTTTTAGCAGAGAATCAGAAGAACAAAAAAAAAAAGGCAAGAGCAGAGAAACTCCTCTTGAAATTTCCTTCCGGCGATAACTGAGGTACCTTATTTTTTATTCAACAGTAACCATTAAAAAAAAAAAAAAACTTAGTTTCCTGTAAAATCTTAATATTCTGGAAATCGCAGAGATTTTAATGTTTTTCTCTTTCCTTTAGTTTTTTTTTTTTTTTTTGTTTCTTCTCTGTGTTTGTTTATTCGATTCCTCTCCTGATTCGGCACGATTCACGATGTTATCTTACACGTTTGTTGGACTGCAACACCAAATTATTATTTCACTGAATCAGATTCTGCTCCTCGATTTGAAATTTGAACTACCGGGAAACTTTTCCGGCTGCTTCTCGTTTCTGTGATCCTCCCGCTGTAATCGGAAAAACCGAGTGTTCTCCGTCTCGCGGAATTTCGTTTGGTGTTTTCGTGCTGGTGAGTTTGGAACAGTGAGAGTTGTTCAGAACGAGATTTGTTCATCTGTAATCTTCGAATCGCGTTTGGATTCATTTGTTAGTGAGATTGTTTTGAAATGGATTGAGATTTTTGGTTTGTAGAGATCTTATTTTGAGGTTTATGTTAAAGACGAGAGAATGCAGATGGCGAAGAACTGTTTCTAATTTCGGTGTGTTTGTTTTTTTAGCTTTAAGGAAGAGCGTATTGGTTGATCAACAGTGTCTCTGAGGGTGTGTTATCTCTCCTGCGACAGCCATGAGTGGACAGTTCAATAACTCTCCACGAGAGGAAGATAAGGACGTGGAGGCTGGAACCAGCACCTTCACCGACTATGAAGATAGTCCGTTTGACATTACCAGTACTAAGAATGCTCCTGTGGAACGGTTACGCCGTTGGAGGGTAAGTGGTGAATCTGATGTCCATTTGATTTCGAATTGATATTGATTAACTGCAAATTGCTTTCTTGAAATGGTTGTTACTTGCCTCATCCGGATAGTTCAAATTTGTATTTCTTTGTTTCGTATCCCTAACATTCTGGAAAATAATTTGGGTTTTGTAGCAAGCCGCGCTTGTGCTTAATGCGTCACGTCGATTCCGTTATACTCTGGACTTAAAAAGGGAAGAAGACAAGAAACGGATGCTGAGGAAGATGAGAGCGCATGCCCAAGCGATAAGAGTACATAAGCTTCCTTGGTAAATTTACTTAAATAAACGCTTAGGCAGTGTCTAATCAGTGCTGTTTGCTTCCTTAGGCTGCGCACCTTTTTAAAGCAGCTGCAAGCCGAGTGAATGGTAACTTCTTTCAGTTTTTTTATTCTTTTCCTTAATTTTCTTTTCTTCATCCCATTTCGTGAAGCACGAATATGTTCTCTTGCAGTGTCTTACGGTATTCAGCGATTGCCATTTTAATACTTTTCGTTTTATATATGCATTAGTGATTTTGACTGAGTATGGTTCGTTGTGTAGTCACAAGTTCTGTCGTGGGAAAGTCTGATTGATCTTTGTTTTGCTGATTCATGTTTTTCAAAATGTGATTGATCTTAATTGCAGTGGGTTGAGTTGATTATCTTTTATATGTATATGGTCACTGTAGATTTGGGACCTTAATGTTTCCTTGGACATCATTGTAAATCCAATTGATGGTTCCAAGTTTTCTGATTCATTATCTGATCGGTATGCTGAAGTTGACTGAGGTTTATTTCTTTTAGGAATTACAAGTTCACCTCCAACTCCTGGCGGTGGTGATTTTGGTATTGGACAGGAGCAAATTGTATCGATATCAAGGGATCAGAATATAGGAGCTCTGCAAGAACTTGGAGGGGTATGTGTTCGCGTTAGCTGATTTATTGTACTTTTCGCTGCGGCACTTATTTCTCAGCTATAAAACTTGCTCATTTATGTTTATCCTCCTCTGCTTTATTTCATTAGGTTAAAGGGTTATCTGGCCTGTTGAAAACAAATTTGGAGAAGGGTATACATGGAGATGATGATGACATATCGAAAAGGAAATCTGCTTTTGGATCAAACACATACCCGCAGAAGAAAGGGAGGAGTTTCTGGGTATTAATACTTTTAAATCTTTGCTTTTTAGCAGCTTTCATTAGCGTGTTAATTTCCCGCTTCAATATGTGAGGCTATTTCCAATTAATTAATATCTTGATTCCATTCCTTTTTCTGTTTCCTTATGTCCAAATCCAATAGAGGTTTGTATGGGAAGCTTCTCAAGATCTTACTTTGATCATACTGATTGTAGCAGCAGCTGCTTCTTTGGCATTGGGAATAAAGACCGAGGTATTCAATTTATGAGTTTGTACATTATATATTTCTCAGCGCATACCTTGAAAATTTGGGTCCTTTCCTTAGTAACATAGTTTAGAACAGTGGATTAATTATTATAAAAACAAGACTTTGCAGGATTAGGGTACCTCTTTATTTTAACGAACAATTCCTTTCTATGTTTTGTTTTTTGCCTTCCATATCGCTGAAGCTCGATAGCACGTATATTGTTTTATCTCCATTATCCATAGTTTTATAGTTTTCTTGTTTTTCCTGAGCGTTTGGTACCTGTTTTACTTCCTTAGGGTATCGAAAAAGGATGGTACGATGGTATCAGCATTGCTTTTGCCGTACTTCTTGTCATTGTGGTGACAGGTATTGATATTCCTTGCTGAACTTGATCTCACTCATATATTTGACTGCTGCATGTATTATACTAATTTGTATACCTTTTCCCTTCGCAGCTACCAGTGATTATCGCCAATCTCTTCAATTCCAGAACTTAAATGAAGAGAAAAGAAATATACATCTAGAGGTGAGAGCTTGAATGATTATGCAGCTAATGGATGATATCATTTTTGTTGGTTTAATTTGTGAAAGTGCATCCTGCACATGCTTAGGTTACCCGCGGTGGGAGAAGAGTTGAGATTTCAATTTATGACATTGTGGTAGGCGATATCATACCTCTCAATATTGGTGATCAGGCAAGTTGCACGAATTAATCAATGCAGTAGCTCTTTTCCGATTTTCAGTATAGATATATTCCCTTTAATCTGCAAATACTTTCCTTAGGTACCTGCTGATGGCGTTTTAGTTGCTGGACATTCCCTTGCGGTTGATGAGTCCAGCATGACTGGGGAAAGCAAAATTGTATGCCTTTAGCTATGCCTTTGCATTTGCAACGATGCCATCTTTGTTTCATGTGTCTGAGCAAGTTGTTTCTTGTAGGTTCAAAAAAACTCTGCGAAAAGTCCATTCCTAATGTCCGGCTGTAAAGTTGCAGATGGCCATGGGACGATGCTGGTAAGACTTGACGAACACTAACATTTACTTTCTGTTACAGAGTAACTGTAGTCTTTCTGGAGAAAAATTGGAAAGATGTTTGATTGGTGAACTGTATTATCCTTGGTTGGAGAATCTCTGCAGCAAAAACATGTTTTTATTTAGGAGAGGAAAACCTGAGTCGGAGGCTCTTATAATTTTTGAATTACTTAGTTGAGTCTAAAATTTAGTTTTGAAACTCAGGTTACTGGGGTAGGGGTCAACACCGAGTGGGGCTTACTAATGGCTAGCGTCTCAGAAGACAATGGTGGAGAAACACCATTGCAGGTGAGTGTCAACCTTTAATCTGTACATATTTTTCCTTTTGTATTTGTTGTTCAATATTCATACGTACTTTGCTTTCTTCAGGTACGCTTGAATGGTGTTGCAACATTTATCGGAATTGTGGGGCTTACAGTTGCTGGCGTTGTATTATTTGTCCTTGTCGTCCGGTGCGTTTAAATTTTTTCTGACAACTAAGTAGCACGTGGAGTAAATGTCAGTGGTCATTGAAAAAATCTTTGTTCTCTGCAGCTACTTTACTGGTCATACGAAGGGTGCAAATGGAGCCCCACAGTTTGTTGGAGGGAAGACAAAGTTTGATCACGTGCTAGATGATCTTGTTAAAATCATCACTGTTGCAGTAAGTCTTTCTTAGAAGAAATCAGCATGGCTAATACCATCGTCAGCTTCTTATTCATATCTCTGGCCATTCAGCTCAACCTGTCGAATATTGTAGGTTACAATTGTTGTAGTGGCAGTACCTGAAGGGCTTCCTCTGGCTGTTACCTTGACGTAAGTGGACTGTCTTCTATGTAAATATTTACCTGATAGCAATTGCTTTGGCCTCTAGAGTTGGAAAGGATTTGGTAATTACATGGTCAAACTTAATAGAAATTGATGGATGGATCAGCTGTGAAATTCACTAGAACAAGTTTGTCTTTCTTCACTGATCTTCTCTACTTCTTACTGGCAGTCTTGCGTATTCCATGAGAAAAATGATGGCAGATAAAGCTTTGGTATGTATCTTCTACTTTTTGGGGATCACTTAATTTTGCATGAAAATAAATACAAAATTCATACTGTGAATGTTATTCGCAACTTATACGAAGTTTATTTTCAGGTGCGCAGGCTTTCCGCTTGTGAAACCATGGGATCTGCAACAACAATTTGCAGTGATAAGACGGGAACTTTGACCTTAAACGAGGTGAATAGTAGTGCTCTTCGTCCTTTTTCATATTTGCTTAACAATGAGCAATATATTGTTCAGCCTTTCAAGTTACAGCGTTGGTACTCGCTTTCCTAGCTGCAAGTTTTTGCTATTTTGAATTGTGTCCCCAACAAGCGAGTCACCTAATGCTTTCTCTTTTTTCAGATGACCGTTGTTGAGTGTTACGCTGGGTTCCAAAAGATGGATCCTCCGGACAGCAGCTCAAAATTGCCACCTGCTTTTACATCCATACTTGTCGAGGGAATTGCTCATAATACAACTGGCAGTGTGTTCCGATCTGAAGTAGGATAGAATTCCTTTGGAACTTTACTGATTTTCCTTTCGGTTTCTACTTCAGTTCATTTAATGTAATAATGTATATGTGCTTGCTGATTACAGAGTGGTGAGATTCAAGTTTCTGGATCGCCGACAGAAAGAGCAATTCTCAATTGGGCAATAAAGGTTTATTTTCCAGCTACATTTCCTGGTTCCAGTTATATAGCTGTGAGGAGAACTAATCCTTTTTTTGTAAGCTCTGCAGTTAGGCATGGATTTCGATGCCCTTAGGTCTGAGTCTTCTGCTGTACAATTTTTTCCATTCAACTCGGAGCAGAAACGTGGAGGCGTAGCAGTGAAATCAGTAATCTGTTTCCATCTTCTCAACATCCTTTGCTTCGTTTTTGATTTATCTTTTGTGGTTGTTTTCCGCTTGTCACTCAGCACCCTAATGAACTTTTAATTCTATTTCAGCCAGATTCGAGTGTCCATGTTTACTGGAAAGGCGCTGCGGAAATTGTTTTGGGTTCCTGCACACACTATATGGATGAGAATGAGAGTCCTGTAGATATGAGTGGAGATAAGGTTGTCAACTGTGTTTATTATTATGATGTAGTTTGTAGTAAAGGTTTACCTTATCAGTGTGTCTCGATTCAAGACCGTTTTCTTACTGCAAGTACAAGTCAGTTTTTACAGTATTTTTTCTGTGGCGTTATTGAACATTTGTATCCCAAATCAGTTCCAGATTTGGTAATGAATATTTTGATAGATATACTTGTTTTTTCTTCTGAATCAAGTCTTGTTGTTTCAGATGGCCGAGTTGAAAAATGCTATCAATGATATGGCTGCAAGGAGTCTCCGTTGTGTTGCAATTGCCTTCAGAACATTTGATGCGGATAAGATTCCAACTGATGAAGAGCAACTTTCAAGATGGGTATTACCTGGGGATGACCTTGTACTGTTGGCTATTGTTGGTATTAAGGTAAGCATTACTTATTGTGGTGATTCTATAAACCATATTCGTTGGTATTGAGGTAAACATTACTTTGCAAGTTCTTTTATCTGCTATACATTTTTAGGATCCATGTCGCCCAGGTGTCAAAAATTCAGTTCTACTATGTCAACAAGCTGGAGTCAAGGTCCATAGATATCTCTTTTGCTTCTTTCCATGAGAGTTTCCCTTTATATTTTGTTTATTTTCTAGACTGTTCTGTTCTTCATGGGCGTATAGTTTTCTAATTTCCACCACTGGCCTCAGGTTCGAATGGTGACTGGTGATAACATTCAAACTGCAAAAGCAATTGCACTGGAGTGCGGTATATTAGCTTCAGACTCAGATGCTAGTGAGCCTAATCTGATTGAAGGAAAAGTATTCCGATCCTATTCGGAAGAAGAAAGAGATAGGATTTCTGAAGAGATATCTGTAAGAGCCTTATAATTTAGTTTGTGATTGAAGGCATTTATTTAATGGTACCTGACATTGTTGCTAAACTTGAAGGTAATGGGTAGATCATCTCCCAATGACAAACTTCTTCTGGTGCAATCGCTGAAGAGAAGAGGGCACGTCGTGGCTGTGACTGGTGATGGAACCAATGATGCCCCTGCATTGCATGAGGTTTAATATATTTACACGGACCTCATTCATACATGCAACCTTTAAAAGACTCTATTGATATCGAGGATCAAACATTCTGTTTTGTCCTCTGAATTTCAGGCTGATATAGGTCTCGCTATGGGCATCCAAGGCACCGAAGTTGCGAAGGAAAAGTCAGATATCATTATCTTGGATGACAACTTTGAATCCGTTGTGAAGGTTGGTATCCTTAGAAACCAAGGGATTCAAACCTCTTCTAAAATAGGCTTCCTGTTCATACATACCCTTCTGTTGCATTATACTTTGGGAATTTGTAACCGAACTTTTTCTTAAGAAATGTTCTCTTTTGGGAGGTATTTATGATCTTTATAGTTATCTTAAATTGGATATTCATTTTTGACTCCTCTAGGTTGTCCGGTGGGGTCGATCTGTGTATGCCAATATTCAAAAGTTCATCCAGTTTCAGCTCACGGTTAATGTCGCAGCTCTTGTCATCAATGTCGTGGCTGCCATATCCTCGGGTGATGTTCCTCTAACTGCAGTACAGGTTCGATATAATAAATATACTATATCTCTTTCTCATCTGCAGAAAAGCATTAACTTAAAAACGAAAATTTCCATGTTTGTAAAGACTGTTCTCCCCTATCTTTGTAGCTCCTCTGGGTCAATCTTATAATGGATACTCTTGGGGCTCTTGCTTTAGCCACAGAACCACCTACCGATCACTTAATGGATCGAGCTCCTGTCGGCAGAAGGTACGACTTTACTAGACTTGGGCATGTGTTAAGTCGAGTGATCTCAATTTCTCTCCCAATTTTACATAACGATTGTATTTATCTCTTGTTTTCAGAGAACCTCTCATCACAAATATCATGTGGAGGAACTTGTTTGTACAAGTAAGTTATCTTCTTATTCTTTCCCTCACTTGTCTAAAGATGACATTATTTAAGCCTTGTCTGCTGCTCCAATCGTTTATGCATATTATTAGGCGATGTACCA
The DNA here is from genome assembly GCA_900406495.1 of Sisymbrium altissimum. Taxonomy (NCBI): domain Eukaryota; kingdom Viridiplantae; phylum Streptophyta; class Magnoliopsida; order Brassicales; family Brassicaceae; genus Sisymbrium; species Sisymbrium altissimum. Next base: position 90,009 of record OVBI01000123.1, read on the forward strand.
AGTGACGGTCTTGCTAGTCCTCAATTTCCGTGGAATAAGTATCCTTCATCTGGAGAGTAAACCCAATCCCGAGAGAGTGAAGAATACAGTCATCTTCAATGCCTTTGTCATCTGCCAGGTAAAGATTAGACACTGACTCTTCTGTATTAGAAAAAGCTTGGACACATCAGAAAACAAACTTATTCTAATTTTTTTTATAGATCTTTAACGAGTTCAACGCACGGAAGCCAGATGAAATAAATATTTTCCAAGGAGTTCTCCGTAACCACCTCTTTGTGGGCATCATCTGTGTCACCGTTGTGCTCCAGGTACTGATTATATCTCTCCTGTTCCTGCAAAGTAATTTCATTCACTTTTTTTTTTTATATACATCTGAGACATAGACACAAACGGTTTATTGGTTGTTTGTTTACTGTTTAATAGATTGTCATCGTCGAGTTCCTTGGAACATTTGCCTCAACGATTAAGCTTGATTGGGAGATGTGGCTCATCTCGATTGGAATCGGTTCCATCAGGTTTGTTTATTAACTTTGTCTATTGTAGGTGTGCTTAATCATGTTCCGTTTGAGGTTAAACTCATCATCAAAGAGTTTTGATTAGGCGTGAAAACAAGAATTGTTAGATTTTTGTTTCGTAAACTCACCAGAGAGATTCCGTTTTGTGTTTTAATGACCAGTTGGCCTTTGGCGGTGATCGGAAAATTCATTCCAGTTCCAGAAACTCCGGTCAGCCAATACTTCAGAATAAACCGGTGGAGGAGGAACTCATCAGGTAATTAAAGTTTCCTTCTCATTATAGCCAAACCATGAAACGCATATAAGAAGCTATAATCGATACTAAAGATTTGAGTTTTTCTGTTCAATTTTCAGGTTAATAAAAACTAGTTCGAAAAGAGAAGACGGTTAAATACCAGACGTGGATTTAGTAGTATCCAACCTGTGAATACTTTCATACTACTTTACCTCTCTCTGTCCAAGTACTTTCGCAAAATGCTTGTTCGTTTTAGTATCGTTAAATTGCATCAAACAAATGCAAAATATAGCTATTTTTGTTTGGTCGCTGTTAGCCTGTTACCTTAAATGGTCCAAAAGTTAAGACGAGACTAAACTAACTGACTACATGAGTCAAAATCGATCTCTAGCTAATATGAATTTTCAATTTGGTTAAATTAAAACAGTAGCATAATATAAACATGTGGTCATTCCATATCTTTTATTATTAATTACACCAAGAGGCTTTCATTATAAGCCGTCATATCGCTGGAGTAGAAATATAATATTTACATATATACATATTCACAACGAGTGTAGATTTGCTTAGGTTGGTATCTACAGTTTCACAGTTTGAGATTCTGATGTAGCAGACAGTGGAAATGGTGCATTGCTTTCTCCACAAGAGCATATCTTCCTTTGTCATAAGCGGGCGATTCGAGACCCCTTTGAACATTCTCACACAACACAACATCTTCCATCTGATTCATGACACATTCCATAAACTCAAAATCTCCTAAGAAAGGATCAATTATTTTTCGGTATAACGAGAGATCATCTATTCTCGTACCTGAACTCTCTCGCTTTCTTCCAGACTTCTCTTGATGAAAGCTTCATCACCCTAAAGCCAAATGAAAATTTACAAAGATTGCTTTTTACAGGGCTATGTAGGTTTATGTTGTGGGTTTGTTTTTTACCTTTAAAGAAGGATCAAGAAAATAGTCGAAGACAACTTTGCATTTCCTTGGTCCTAAAGGTATAACTAGATTCGTGTCCATCCATGGTCCATACCTGTAAAACATAATCCACGCAGAGTGAGTCAAGTCATTCGAAGATGTGAAACAAAACTCGTTAATATAGCTGGAAATTGAGGAGCGGACTGGACGTCTGTTACCTATTTATCATGAAATTTGGGTAGACGAAAGCGTATAGAGCTTGAGAGCCAAGCCTATCGAAACCGTCTTCTTCACCAGCCTTGGACCCACCTCCACATTCTTGGATACTAACCCTTTCGAATAACTGATATCTTGAAACAGAAAGTTCATCTTAACAATTGCAACTAACTAGAGATTAAAATCATGTGATGAAAGCCGGAGTTTGGCGGGAATATACCGTTGTAGAATAGGTTTCGAGATCTAGGCCTGACATCAAACCTTTATGTGCATAAGGTACATGATAGCCACCATCTAAGTAATTATCACAGAACACCTGCAAAAACATTTGCCAATGAATCATCAATCTTCTGAATTCTTATTACTTAAAAAAAAGAGAGGGAATGTACTCAGCACAAGTTTCACCTTCCAATTACAATCAATTATGTACTCGCGTCTACATATGAAACTAAGCGGGGAATCAACTCCACCTTCGCTCAACCTCCCTACAGAAGAACCGAGCCATTCAGATGCCACTAATTCATCAGTCTCAACTTCTCCTTTCCTTGATGTGGCGTGAGTCACCTTGAGGAGAACAAAAGGTCCCCATACAGCCACTCTTAGAGGTTTGAGTCCCATTTCCTATTTCCCCAAACATGTGAAGCGCGAGAATTCAGATTTTCACTTCTTTTTAAAAGAAAAATCAAAAGTGAGAGAAGCATACGCTTATCGCAACAACACGACATACATTCAAAGCAAAGTTCTCTATCCCAGTGGTTCCAGTAGCTTTGACAAGCGATCCGTTCAAGGTATACGTCCATCCCTGCCACAAACAAATGACTCAAAACCGTATTCATTCACCGCATAATCAGTTTTTAAAGTTTCGTTGTGAAAGGTTACATGATAAGGGCAAACAAAGCAAGACTTTTTCCCATTTCCAGAAGCCAAGAGAGAGGCATGGTGAGAGCATACATTGTGGAAAGCATGAATCTTTCCATTCTCATCTCTGCACACAACAAACTCTACCTCCCCAAGCCTGCACCAACGTTTCAAAATATACTCACATACCACGAATTAAAGATCAAAGACTAGACGATGCAACGTATGTGGTTTAGCTACCTCCCGGTGAAAAAGTGGCGATTCTCCTTGATCTGATCAGAGTATCCTGACGTATCAACAAGAAGCAATGGCAAAGTAAGAAACTTTAAGAGAAACTGTAAACTCTCAATACTCGTTGAAGCAAGTGAGTGTGAGTTTTCCGAACCTACGGCCTGCCACCCTCCATAGAAGACTCGATCGAGCTCGGAACGGTAGAGTTGAGGATCAGTGTACCACGAGCTCGGCGGAGTCGATGCTTTCTCCAACGGAATCTCCGGATCAAACTCAGCCACGAGCTTACTGATATTGGAAACAGCCAAGACTCTGCTCGGATCGCGTGAACAGAGAATAATCGGGTAGAGACATCTTCTCCGACCAAATTGAGAGACTGAAACGCCAAACTGAAGGTGAGTTTTGAAATATCCACTGGTAGGTTTCAGCGTCCATGTCAGAAACTCCGGCACCGTGGCAAGCATCATTACCGGCTGCTCTTTTTCGTTCCGATGGTCGTTACGTTACTCTTCTAAAAAGGGAACAAATGAAATTTCACATTTACAATTCAACCGGTCCGGTCGGTCCGGTCCGGTCCGATCGGTTCTACCGCGATTTGAAATGTTACCATAGTTGACGACTAAAATAAATGAAATTCAAATTGAAGATCTACACTAGTAGATGGAAATTTGCTAGTAAGTAACCTTGACGATCAAATATGATACAATCATTCAAGCTTACTCACTACTAATTTTCTAATTGGTTTAAATATGGGAAGAACAAAATTTTATTAGCATTTGGTTTTGTCAGCTTTTTCATTTATGTTAGAATATATTGAGTAAAAGGTTTCTTAGGTTTTTTTTTTTAAGTTATTAAGATTGATTAATCCACATCAGCATTTTATTAAATAACATCAAAAATTAAAATAAACTAAAATATACAAAAAAGTTATGATAGTATTTTTTTTATTTTTAAAAAAAGTTATGATAGTATATTTTTAAAAGTATCAATTTTTTCAAAAAAAAATCTATCTTTTTCTAAATAAAATGAAAATCAATATAAAAAATTAAATTACTATTCAATTATGTATCTTTATCTTTATTAATAGATATATGCAAAAAATTGATAGAGATTTAAGAATGTAAATAGATACACAACAATACAAAAAAAAAATATTTTATCTGTGTAGAAAATATCTAGTATCAAAAGGACATTTAACATAGCATCTTATCTTATTTAAAAAATATAATGTATTTAGATCAAAAAAAATTAAATTTTTTTTTAACAATTGTTATTATTGATTGAAATTTTTCTCAGGCTTAACTGAGATAAATCTTAGATTATGAAAATGTAAAGATCAGATCAATTTTTTCAAATTTCAAGCGGATTTGGTGTAATTTCTACATCACCAATACCACTAAACATTGACAAAACTGTTATCTCTTAGAGAAATATAGACTTAAACATGCAAAGATGATAACAAAAATATGTTATAATTAATATAACTAATATTATGAAATTAATATGTATAAAATTAAAGTTTATTATAAAAAGTAAGGCCAATAATATAAATCATTAAAATTAAAGAAAACAATCTCAAATTTTGGAAAATAATTTCCCAAACATTGGTATTCGGGAAACTTATAACATAAAAAAATTATGAAGTATTCATAATTTACTCGTCCAAAAACAATTGTTGCACAAAAATTGTAATATTCCTAAATTTATACTATCATAAATTAATAAATTTTTATATAATTAAATGTTTTTTTCATTTTTATTGGTTTTTTTGTTTGTGTTAATTTTATTGTGTTTATATGTTTTGTATGGAATTTATTTAGATATTTAATTATCTTTTGAGTTTGGTTTTGTTTTTGTTGATATTTTTTTTAGTTATACTGTTAGTTGATTTGTATTTTTCTTGTTTTTAGTTTATTTTTGTTGATTATTTGGTGTACTTTTAAAAAAGAATTGTGTGTGTAGCTTTATATGCTGTTTTTTAAAATGTCTATTTGATTGATGTTCCTATCTATGTTTGCTTAGATGTGGTAGTGTTTTTGATTTGGTATATTTTTATTTATTTGTGTTATAATTATATCTCCAATAAAACCTTTAACAACCTCCTAGAAATCCTAACAAAAAAAGAAGAAAAACATGCTTATGATTCAATTATCTTTTAATTATTGCCTTATATAATTAAGAGACATTTACAATAAAATGGACTTATGTACTCTTTTCTATCAATTAAAGTAAATGGGAATATTTGCCTATGGATCTGTGACGCAATAGTAAAGCTTTTGACTCCAGTTCAAAAAGTTGCATAGCACAGATTAAGAACCTATAATGTATTCAGATTTAGCAACTAATATATTTGGTTAGTTTAAAAATATTAAGTTATGTACTATATATATTAGTTCTGTGCGATTTTCTTCATTCTTTTCATAATGGAAACAAAGCTGGTTATAAAGAAGAAATAAAGATTACTGATTCGAATAGTGGTAATTAAAGTTACTTATCAGGTAATGAAAAAAAACTTGGTAACGCATAACTCTCTGTCCTTAATTAGCTCATCACCTTCCTTGATCTCAAACAATTAAACTTCCGAAAAGTATTCATTTCCTCAGAAGTCCACCAAAATTTATCGTCCATACATCCCCTTAGGCCCTTACTCTCTTTGTAATGCATATACATATATGTGTTCCCTTTATAAGTAGAAGAATCACTCTCATTCCAGATCAAAATCACCATTATCATCTTCTTCCTCTAGAGCAAACTCATACAAAGTTATAAACGCATATATACATACTCATATATAAACGATGATATGCAAAGAGGCATATCAGTATCAACAACCACATGGACAAAACGATCAGATGATGACAATGATGATGATGGAGTTGAGCCAATCACCACTATCATCACCCATATTACCACCATCAACACCAAAGTCACCATCAGAGAATATTGACAACAATGAGGAAGAGAGACTAGAGGTTGTGAATTTGAGTGGCATGGCATTACAGTCGCTTCCAAATCCTTCCCTCAATTTGGCTAATATTTGCAAGCTTGATCTCTCCAACAATCACATCAAGGTTGATCATATCCATACATGCATGCACTCATACACATCAACTATCATATTGGTTTCTAATGTTTTTGTTTTATTTTTGGTGACAACAGACAATACCAGAATCTCTAACAGCGAGATTACTGAACTTGATAGCATTAGACATTCACTCAAACCAGATCAAAGCTCTTCCAAACTCCATTGGTTGTCTCTCTAAGCTCAAGATCCTCAATGTCTCAGGCAACTTTCTCGTTATCCTCCCAAAAACTATTCAAAATTGCAGGTACACACCCCTCAAAAGATTCACAGCAAACTTTAAAACCAATCATATATCATATATATACGATTGATTCCTCTGTCTTGGGTCTTTCCAGGTCACTCGAAGAACTAAACGCCAACTTCAACGAGCTGGTTAGATTACCAGACTCCATAGGGTTAGAACTAACCAATCTGAGGAAGCTCTGTGTCAACTCGAACAAGCTCATTAGCCTGCCAACTTCCATCACCTACCTCACTTCCCTCCGTGTCCTCGATGCTCGTCTCAATTGCCTTATGATTCTCCCTGAGGACCTTGAGAACCTCATCAACCTCGAGATCCTCAATGTCAGTCAAAATTTCCAGTATCTTACTGCCCTCCCATCTTCTATCGGTCTTCTCATGAACCTGCTCGAGCTAGATATCAGCTACAACAAGATTACAGTGTTGCCAGAGTCCATTGGATGCATGAGGCGGCTGAGGAAGCTGAGCGCGGAAGGAAACCCGATCGTGTCCCCACCCATTGAGGTTGTGGAGCAGAGCTTGCAGGCGGTGAGAGAGTATCTGAGCCAGAAGATGAGTGGTAAGCTGGTGAACAGCGTGACAAAGAAGAAGTCGTGGGGATTCCGTAAACTGGTAAAGTATGGAACATTCAATGGCAGATCAAGGGCTTGGAGCAGGGAAGAGAGAGAAGGGCTGATCATGCCTGAGTACCGTCCCATTGATATCTTAGCTTCGACCAAATTCCCTGCGATCTCACCTCGGCGTATCTTTTCCCCAAGAACCTATTTCAGCAGATAATAATAATAATTCAGACGGTAAACCACAAACTCATTCTATCAACCATTAACTTAAATTCATAACTAATTGTATAAAGAGTATGTATATATACGGCATTCGGATTCCAATCTTTTTGGTCAAACACTTGTTATTGTAAATCATGTAATTAAAATTATACAGAACAAGTCTCTTCCTTTCGAAAGCTCTCTATTCCACTCTCTTCTTGATACGTTAAAACATTCGTGAAAGTTTCAAGATTTATGCTTTGTAAGAGAAACAAAAGACTGTCGGAATCAGGACAATACATTCCCAGATGAAAGAAGATGTGTAAGGCTTCCAAAAGAACTAAGCGATCACATAATATCTTACAATCGATTCCTACAAAGTCTAACGCATAGCAAATGAGATTTGACACAAGCTAGATGATATCAAACGCGAAACTAACATTAAAAGCTGAAGTTCTCATTACCAAACAAGAAACTCAGAACAAAGTACAGACTCTGGATTCAGTGAGTACATAAAAAAAGACACATCTTTGTCTCAACGACCGATCTTAAACTAGAGAGAGCCAAATTACAGAACCAAAGTGAAACTAAAAGACTAATGGAGATAACCAGGGATCTTAATACGGATGAAGAGCATACTCATCACATAAGCGATCACAATGGATGAGATTCCAGCCGTAGCATACGATGCTTTGACGCTCTTAGCTCGATTCTTATCAAGTGCCAGATCCAACATTATGATCCCGATCCCACCTAGCACGAACATGAACCCGGACGAAAGACCTTCGATGATGTACTGCCCGTTAACCCGACCCGACATGAACACCACGGGTCGTATTGCCCCGGTGATGGGATCTTGGGTCGACCCGATACCTGGAGGCTCGACAATCACGTCGTAGATGAATCCTGAGATGACAAGGAAGTAAGTGAGGAGAATCAGCGCGAACACAGTCATCGGCGACGGGAGCGTGAACGATGGGAGCTTCAGACGGAGACGCGGCGGCCGGAGGAAGGAGAATGGGGCGAGACGAAGAATGTGGAAGATCGGATCGATCGATGATTCACCGTCTGACATGGCGGATCCGGTGGCTTGGGTTTGTGAATCGGTTCTCGGAGCCATTTTCTTCACAATGCCTCTAAGCTCTCTGTCTCTCTATCTCGTGAAGAAGAAGAGTAAAGAGTTCGCTTTGTTTGGACACACTGATATTATTATCCGTCAAACGGATTGTAATCTCGTGAAAAATAAAGTCGGACGTTCTGTCGTTTTAGGAGAAAAAAGGTTTTAAAATAAACGACGCGTAGTTTTACTCTAGAAAGTAGATCCGGCATGACAATAAAGCACCAGACGAACTATCTTTCTTCTTCAACTTTTCAACATATGACTCATTTAAAGACCTAACAGCAAAACATTTGTATTTCGTTTGGATCTTCAGTAAGCTATTCTCGCGGCAAATTTTAACACGATTTTTTTAGAAGCTAAACGGAGATGAGCAAGAGACCGCCGCCTGATCCGGTGGCTGTGCTTAGAGGACACCGTCACTCTGTTATGGACGTTTCGTTCCATCCATCAAAATCTCTGCTTTTCACTGGGTAAGTTAGTCTTGTCGAAAATCCGAGTCCTGTATTGTCTTATCTTTGATGATTTGTGTAAGATTGAAGACTTTTTTTGTCTCCAGTTCAGGTGATGGAGAGTTGAGGGTTTGGGATACCATTCAGCACCGTACAGTTTCTTCTGCTTGGTTTGTGCTTTTGATTTTAAATTACTTGACTTTTGTTTGCCCCTATAATGAAGTAGCACTCATTGTTTCCTCTCGGATTTGTAGGGCTCATAGTAGAGCAAATGGAGTTTTAGCTGTAGCAGCTAGTCCGTGGTTAGGAGAGAACAAGATTATCAGGTAAATGTAAAGCTATTCCTCAAGTGTTCTATTTCCGGAAAAGCTGAGCTACTTACTGTTTATATGGTTATAGTCAGGGAAGAGATGGAACTGTCAAGTGTTGGGATATTGAAGATGGTGGTCTATCAAGGTCCCTCCCCTTTTAAAATGTTTATTCATTCGTTGCTATCAAACTATATAACCACTGAGTCTTGTGATTAATCGTTGGTTGACATGTTTGGCAGTGATCCATTACTAGTACTCAATACAAGCGCCTATCATTTTTGCAAGTTTTCCCTTGTTAAGAAGCCTAATTCTTCTCCGAAAGAAGCTCAAGGTCACCCAAAGAATGGTGATGAGCAGGATGGTGGAGACACGCGTAATGTTCAATGTACTGATGATAGTGAGAGATCTGTGGGGGATTCTGGTTTGCTTCAGGGTATGTTTTGCTTGAGTTGTCGATAAGATTTATGTTCTGATCATTGTTACCGACTGAATTGATTCTGTTCGATTTGTCAATGTAAAAATGTTAGATCATAAAGCTGTTCTCCAGGTTTCCTTTTTCAATTTGTCTGATATAGCAAAAAGGAAATGTTTTTATGTTTTGGTTGTCTCATACCCATGATTTACTAAAGAATTTGACAATAACAGATGGAGATCATGCTGAAGGTGTCACTTATGTAGCAGTGGCAGGGGAGCAACCTTCTGAGGTGACTAGGAAACCCATATGATTCTTTGTTTTGGACCAAAATCCGCAGAATTATTGTTTGTCGGTTTTTTGGTTGACAGTTTCTTACTTTCATATTTCTGATTTGGTCTTATCTGTAAAGGTAGAGATATGGGATCTCAATACCGGAGACAAGATCTTACAGCTTCCTCAAACCAGCCCTGACGAATCCCACAGTGCTTCTACCAAAGAAAGAGGTAAGCTCATACTGTTTTCTATATGAGATCCTATATTTTTACATTTCTTGTTAACATTGACGTTACTCACTAGAATGCCTTCATCAGTTCACCTTTGAACTTTGGTTGTAATATTCTCATCAAGGTGGTAAATTGGATCATCTGCAGGAATGTGTATGGCTGTTCAATTATTTTGCCCTCCTGAATCACAGGGTTTCTTAAATGTGTTAGCTGGGTATGCTTTCTTTCCGAAGCTGTTTTCCATTAATCGTTGAAAGACAAAGTCCTAGGACTTGCGTACTTTCTTTCTTCTTATGGGTGGTTATTTCCAAACTTGTGCAGTTATGAGGATGGTTCGATGCTGCTTTGGGACATACGCAATGCTAAGACTCCGCTAACAAGTGTGAAGTTTCATTCAGAGCCAGGTTTTGTTCTCATCCTCTGTATGCAGACTTTTCATATATTTTGTTCCTGCGAATTTTCCGTATTATTGATTTGTTCTTCTTTATGCAGTTTTAAGTCTTTGCGTTGCATCATCATGTGATGGAGGTATTTCAGGAGGGGCAGATAACAAAATTGTGATGTATAATATCAACCATTCAACTGTAAGGAGAGGATGCACTTGTATGATCGCTGTAAAGTTATAATATGATGCTGAACTCCATGAAATTTTTTTTGTGTTATATGTTGTTAGGGTTCTTGTACATTGAGGAAAGAGATTATTTTGGAAAGGCCTGGTATCTCGGGCACCTCAATACGACCGGATGGTAAAATTGCAGCCACAGCTGGTTGGGATCACAGGTTAGCATCCATTCTTCAGTTTTAAACTCAGTTTGATGATCTGGTTCATGTTTTTCCCAATTTAAGACTGAAAGTAGAGATTGTTTTCCTCACATGTTGATTCATAGTGTGGATTTGGATTTGCTCTTAAATTCACCTTTCTTTCACATGTAACAGTAGATGCATATGAAATCGTTCTTTTCTTTTACCAAAACGTTTTTCATCGATCTTTCAACTAGTTGTTACTTATTTGGAAACAGAGTAAGGGTGTACAATTACCGCAAAGGAAATGCTCTAGCGATACTAAAGTACCACCGAGCAACGGTACTGTGATTTGAACTTGGTGGTCTATTCCACTCTCTTGTTGTACTAACTGGAGACAGTTGCATTTCTGAATGGTTGCATTTGTCCATGTTTGCAGTGCAACGCCGTGTCATACTCTCCAGACTGTGAGGTAATGGCATCTGCGTCTGAGGATGCAACTGTTGCTCTGTGGAAACTATATCCTCCCCACAAATCTCTCTGATCTCTACGGTTCGGTTTCGTTTTGTTTCTTGACTTGAATCCCTTGAATTTGTAAATAGTGTGAAGTCATCATCAAACGAACAAATGAAAGAGTAGAGAGTATTATCATGTACTTAGTAAGCATCGAATATGGATAAAAAAGACCATTTTCCAAATCACTTGAGAACTCTCTTTTGGGTTGATGTTTCGTTAAAAATAAACTCGCGCGTCGTGCCGTTTTCCGTGGGGGAAAAAAAAACAAATAAAAAACGACGCGTAGTTGGCATGTAGATAATAGATCCGGCACGAAAGTGTACGTTGGAGTAGATTTGACGAAAAATGAAATTGCACCAAACTATACTAATCAATCCATCTCCATCACAAGAGAAGAGAGACTCACTCGTGAATCTTCCGATATAAACGCTTCTAGATCGTTTCGCATTGATCTGGATCCGGAGGTGTGTGTGTGTGTGTGTGAATGGCGTACGTGGACCATGCGTTCTCGATATCGGACGAGGACATGATGATTGAGACATCGTACACCGTCAACAACCGACCGCCGGTAAAGGAGATCGCACTGGCGGTTGCTCTCCTCGTGTTCGGAACCCTAGGAATCGTCTCCGGCTTCTTCATGGCGTACAATCGAGTTGGCGGTGATCGAGGCCACGGTGCGATCTTTGTTGCTTTTGTTGTAGAAAATGGGAATTTATGAGAATTTGTCTTCTTCTGATTTCAGCTTTTAGGAAATATTTAGAATCTATATCAGAATTTAAGCTTATGGATAGATTGCAATTGATTTAGTTAGCTACGATATTGGATAAGAGATGAGGTTTACTTTGAAGTAGTGATTTTGCTCCTATATAACTACTTTGCAAGTTCATTGATTGCTTTTGATTTTCCTTTTATTCCCGATTGCAAGAACGAACTACTCTGTTTTTCCGATATGTGATTTTGGGAATGAGCTCAGGTGGTAATGATGGATGATTCATTCTCTCTTTGATTCCATGGTCAAACCAGGGATTTTCTTCATCGTCCTCGGGTGTCTTCTCTTCATCCCAGGGTTTTACTATACGAGGATCGCCTATTACGCTTACAAAGGATACAAAGGTTTCTCCTTCTCCAACATACCCCCTGTTTAGTCTCTCCTAAGTGTATAGACAAGCAATCACTCATGACTTGTTTTCTCTCTAGTCTAGTTTAGAGGAGTTAAAGTGAGTCTATGTTCGATTTATACATATCTCTCTTATTGTATTCTCTGTCCTCTTTTAAATAATTGTAAGTCTTTCACAAGATATTACATATCAGATATATATCCACTTCGGAGAAATGTTAAGTCTCTAAAAGATTTCAAGTGCAAAATCAGATGTAGCTTGTTTATTTTTTTTACATCCATTTCCATTGCTTCCAATTTCCCTAGTCACTACCCAAGTTCCGTAGATTAGTTAATTAGTCTTGGTTTCGGTTATTTTCATCCTAAAACTAGTGAATTATATCACCGAGTGAGCAAAATGAGTCAAATGACGATCATGTTTTCTTAAACCTGACTGATCAAAAAACAATTTTCCACCTTTTTTGTTTTCCTATAAGCCATTCACCTAATAAAATAAACTTGACAAATATGAAAAAAAAAAGGAGTGCATAGATAATAAACACTAAATAAAAAGTTTGGAAAACATGGCAACTGATAAATGTTGAGAAATGATTCCTTGAGTAAGAGTATGCAGTAGTTTTGTATTTGTTGGTCAAAAGGATCTACTTGATATAATAAACGTGACAAATATGAAAAATGAAATCTGGATATGTGAATTGTTTGATGGGCCCCAACGACCCCAAAGGATGATCATTTGTTAAATAAACCTAAAATGCTCCTTAAACCTTAAGTCCGGTTGTAAAATATCTCGGGTTTAAAATAATCAGGATTTATCTGAATTTGAGTCTTGTCCCCTTAGAATCCTCAGCCGCGCATCTCATTTCTCTCTCTCTATCTCAAAAAAATGGCTTCCTCTTGTCTCTTCAATGCCTCCGTATCTTCCCTCAACCCTAAACAAGACCTCATCCGCCGCCGCCACCACTACCGCCCCGTCGTCGTCTCCTGCACCGCAGACGGAGGAAACACCAACACTCCCATCGAGACAGCCGTCAAGCCTCGCCGCACGGAGGACAACATTCGTGACGAAGCTCGTCGCAAACGTTCCACCGACGTGAATCCGTTTTCCGCTAGGTACGTTCCGTTCAATGCCTCCCCTGGATCTAGCGAGTATTACTCTCTCGACGAGATCGTTTACCGTAGCCGCTCCGGCGGTTTGCTCGATGTCGAGCACGACATGGATGCCTTGAAGCGATTCGATGGCGCGTACTGGAGAGATCTCTTCGATTCTCGAGTCGGTAAAAGCACGTGGCCGTATGGATCGGGTGTATGGTCCAAGAAAGAGTGGGTGCTTCCCGAGATCGATGACGACGACATCGTTTCGGCTTTCGAAGGAAACTCGAATCTCTTTTGGGCCGAGAGGTTCGGCAAAAGGTTCTTGGGAATGAATGATCTTTGGGTGAAACACTGTGGGATTAGTCATACCGGGAGTTTCAAGGATCTTGGTATGACTGTTTTGGTTAGCCAAGTTAACCGGTTGAGGAAGATGAAACGACCTGTTGTTGGTGTTGGATGTGCTTCCACTGGAGATACATCAGCTGCTCTATCTGCTTACTGCGCTTCAGCTGGAATCCCTTCCATCGTGTTCTTGCCTGCCAACAAGATCTCTATGGCTCAGCTTGTTCAGCCCATAGCTAACGGTGCGTTTGTTCTGAGTATTGACACTGATTTTGATGGGTGTATGAAGCTTATTAGGGAGATCACTGCGGAGTTGCCGATTTACTTGGCGAATTCGTTGAATAGTTTGAGGTTAGAAGGTCAGAAAACTGCTGCCATTGAGATTCTTCAGCAGTTTGATTGGCAAGTTCCTGATTGGGTCATTGTTCCTGGTGGCAATCTCGGTAACATTTACGCTTTCTACAAAGGTTTCAAAATGTGTCAAGAACTTGGACTTGTTGATAGGATCCCCAGGATGGTCTGTGCACAAGCGGCTAATGCGAATCCTCTTTACTTGCACTACAAGTCTGGTTGGAAGGACTTCAAGCCCATGACTGCGAGTACAACGTTCGCCTCTGCGATTCAGATAGGTGACCCTGTCTCGATTGATAGAGCTGTGTACGCGCTCAAGAAGTGTAATGGTATTGTAGAGGAAGCCACGGAGGAAGAGCTGATGGATGCGATGGCTCAGGCGGATTCTACTGGGATGTTTATCTGCCCACATACGGGTGTGGCTCTCACTGCTCTGTTCAAGCTGAGGAACCAAGGAGTGATTGCACCGACTGATCGAACCGTGGTTGTGAGTACTGCTCATGGGTTGAAGTTTACTCAGTCGAAGATTGATTATCACTCGAAAGTCATCCCTGACATGGCTTGCAGATTCTCCAATCCTCCTGTTGAAGTCAAAGATTTCGGAGCTGTTATGGATGTTCTCAAGAGTTACTTAGGAAGTCAGACAATTAGGTCATAAGAAAGAGACCGTTTTCTTTCCTTTTTTGGAAAAAACTTTTAGAGGTTTGGTTGTGTACTCTTAAACTGCTACTCTTTCTATGATCTTTATGTGTTTCTCAGTTTCATAATAAAGTTCTCACGTAAAGTTTGAACCATTTTGTCTTCCTTTTTTTGTATGTGAGCATTTTAACTCTAAAAGTCACCAGTCAAATAAAATCTCGTACCAACAAAAAAAAAACTGTTGCAGATTACAATGTTACAACTAGTTTACATAGAATCCTCGGAAAATAGGTGCGTCTTGAAGAGTGCATAAAACAAAGGAAAAAAAAAACAAGAAATTTCATGAGTAATCATAGAGCGATACACTCTTGTCATCGGAAACACTAGCGAGTCGACCAGCGCGGACACCCGTTCCACCAGGCGGTCTAAAGGCTACAGACCAAACTTGGTCATTGTGGTTGCTCATTGTCTGAATAGCCGCTCTCATCTTAAGATCCCATAGCCTCACAGTTCTATCACTCGACCCTGTTGCTATAGCTCCACCATCTGGGCTAGCATCAACGCTCAACACCCAGCTCGTGTGACCCGACATGGACCCCACCAGCGTTTTCCCTTCTGCATCGTGCATGTTCACATGCCCATCATCTGATCCGGAGAATAGGACTCTCGGGTCTACAGGGGAGAACACAAGGGACCTTACAGGCATGTTGTGGCCTTCTAGCTGGTGAAGAAGCTTCGAGCGTTCAACATCAAAGACACAGATGGTGCCATCCATTGAACCACAAGCAAGCCGTTTCCCGTTAGGAGACCAAGCCACGGAGAGAACGAATTTCTTGCTGCTGGTTTTATCAGAAGGCTTTGGTGCTTCTGGACGTGGGATTGATAGAGTTGAGATTAATCTCCAGCTTGCAGTGTCCCAAAGCTTGACCGAGGCACTACTTCCACCTGCAACAGCAAGGATTGTACCCTTGGAACACGTAAAATTGAAAGGTTAGCACATAACAGCAGCAGAGCATTATTCTGTGATGTTGCAATAATGTTAAAATCAGCTTAGAAGCAAATAAAAGCTCCACAACTAAGTCTCTAAGCAGTTTGATTGGTATCTTGACATAAAGTCTCTAAGCAGTTTAATTCAATATGAACAAATCAGAAGTTGATCAATTTCAGAGCACAAATAGATGACAATCAAGTTCCTATCTAATTTGAGCTACAGATTCAAACAATGGTCAACAATTCCAATTAGTTTCTAAGCATTACTCTAAAGCAACCACCATAAACCCTTCAAAAACCCTCAAAAGGAATTGAGTGAGTAAAGTCAATAAATTTACCTTAGGTTCAAATTGCATTCCCCAAACCTCAGAAGGAGGAGCTTCCAGAACAGCAATAGTAGCATTAGTGTCTACATCGAAGACACGGACAAAGCTATCGAGCGAAGAAGATGCTGCGATGATTCCAGAAGGATGCGCCGCCACAGCTGCTACTCCCAATGAGTGTCCTGTATTGGTCCGCACAAGATCCAGCTCATCCGCTCGCCATAACTTCACCGTCTCGTCTAGAGATCCTGTCAGAAGCAACGCCGCTCGATCTTCCGTCGCCGGAACCCAAGTCGCCGCCCAAACTGAATCTTCATGTGCGTTCTCTATCGATTTCAGACCTGCGAGTTTCATCTTTTTCTAGGTTTCCTGTCTTTCCAAACTGAACAAGAAGAACCAAAACACCCAAATTTTAAACAGTGACTCTCTGATTTAGAAAATAGAAACTCGCGTCGTTTTTTATAGTTCGGAACAGCAGGTTGTTTATACGAAAGGCCCATTAATATCATAATAGGCCCAATTTTGATCTCCCACTTACTTTTTTTTTTTTTTTTTCCCTCTCACACTCCCGCCGGCGCCAGCTAATTTAGCACCGTTTAGCGGAGACGAACTCTCTGGAGCCGCCACGTCTCACCGATCATACTACGACACCTCCTCCTCTTTCGCTTCTTCTTCCTTCTACTGTCTTGGTGATCGACCACTCTGTTATTTAAAGTTTCGCTTTAGCTCTCTGTGACTCTGTCTTTCGATTCTCCGGGAAACAAAAAAAATGGGCGAAGAAGCTCGAGTTTTAGATGTGGAGACTAGTGAAGAGAATTTGACGAGAAGAGACCATCACGTTCATGACTCGATAGTCGATTTATACCCGCTTAGCAGCTACTACTTCGGTTCGAGAGACGCTGTTCTCGTCAAGGACGAGATTATCTCTGATCGAGTCATCAGATTGAAATCGAAGTAATTCCAGTTTTTCAAGTGATTTTGATCATTTGGGTTTTCTTTGGTGTTAATCTGTAGCTAAAATTTGAATTCTTTTTTCTTGCAGTTACGCTGCTCATGGACTGAGGACTTGCGTTGAAGCTGTTCTTCTGGTATTTCTTTTTTTTTTTGTGATTGATATGATAGAAAACTAGGGATTTCTAAAAGATAAAGAAATCTAATGTTTGGGATACATCAGGTTGAGTTGTTCAAGCATCCTCATGTTTTGCTTCTTCAGTATAGAAACTCCATCTTCAAGCTTCCTGGTGGTCGTTTGAGACCCGGCGAATCAGGTTTACTTTACTGTTTTGTATCCTCTTTCTGCATAAATTATCCGTCGATGATCTCAAATCAGGTTTCTTCTTAACGTGTTAGATAGTGATGGTCTGAAACGTAAACTAGCATCAAAGCTTTCGGTTAACGAAAGTGTAGCTGTTCCGGGTTTGGAGGTAACAACTATGGATTCTTGTCTTTACCGTTTTCTGTTCTGATTTTCTCTGGCTTATGAATGGTCTGTCTAATTGCAATAATTGTTGTAGGTAGGAGAATGCATTGGGATGTGGTGGAGACCCAACTTTGAGACATTGATGTATCCTTTCTTGCCGCCCAATGTGAAACACCCAAAGGTTAGTTTAATTCCACTTCCATGGTAGTAAAGGTTGAGACTTTTGATTTGTTTACTCGTGCGTATACATAAAGTCCTTAACTTTTGTTCAGGAATGCACAAAGCTTTTTCTTGTGAGACCAGCGGTAAATCAACAGTTTGTCGTGCCTAAAAACTTCAAACTCCTCGCTGTTCCGTTGTGCCAAATCCATGAAAATGAAAAGGTAAAACTAATCAAAGATCAATCAATCAATCAGAGCCGACCACTATATTCAACCGTGTGTTATGCATTATCGATATGATGTTTTTAATTTGTTCATATGTTGCAGACTTATGGGCCGATCATATCAGAGATTCCCAAGCTCCTTTCGAAATTCTCCTTCAACATGATGGAGATATGATGAACGACATCTCGCAATTGCGATACGATTATATGTTTGGTGGAATCTTTCTGTGACTATATCAATGTATGTACGGGATGTGGTAAAAGCTTGTTCTTGTTTATTAGAGAGTATACAAGAAGTATAATGTTAGTGGTGTTAGTATTGATACTTTGATATATAGGTTTATCCAAAACATTGTTGATTATATTCGAAGTGTAATTGAATGTATACATGTGTAAACAAATCTTGATATGTATGTTGAAGTATATAGATAAACAAAGATGATTATGTATTTGATAAAAAAAAAAAAAAAAAAAAAAAATTTTTAAAATGCTGTNAAAAAAATTGTTAAAATGCTGTATTCGATCAATGCTAATGATCCTTTTGCGTTTTCTACTGTGGAGCGACTTGGAAAAGTACATAAATAAGGATAATTGAGGAAACAACCGGTTTGTATCCGGTTAAAGTGTCTGATTTAAAGCTTGGGTCGAAGAAAACCGGGTAAAACAAAGTAATCGAAGTCGTTGGTCAACGTCGTGAACATGTTGCTTGACTGATATTTATCAAAGGCTCTCTCTCTCTCTCTCCTTTCTTTCTTTCTCATTTCTTTTCTGCTGACTAGTACATGATTACGCCTAAAGTGTATTACTTATATATAATGACTGAGTCGAGAAAAACAAAAAAAAGGAAAGCGAAGGGAAGTAGGAGACGATGAAGAAGGGTGGATTTAGCAATAATCTCAAGCTCTCAATTCCGGTTGCTGGCGAGCAATCCATCACCAAGTTCTTGTATCTATCTCGACTTGCTCAATAGATCTCTCTATGGCTAGATGTTTGATTTGTATGAGTCAAATGTCTTTGGAGGGAACTTAGGGTTTATGTTGTTTTCCGCAGGACTCAGAGCGGTACGTTTAAGGATGGAGATCTACGAGTTAACAAGGATGGAGTTCGAATCGTCTCTCAATCTGAGCCTGAAGTTGTAAGTCTTCTTTCTTCTCGTTTCTCTTTCGGTTATTGCTTTTAGTGAATGAAGATTGTGCTGAGTGTTTAGGTTAGTGGGGGGAGTTCGATTGTAATGTGGTTGTCGGATCTGATCATTATTGGAAACTTGTTAAAGATCGTTACTTTTTTAGTTTTTAGATAGAGAACAGATCACAAAGCTCATGTCTTGTTGATTGCTGTTTCGTAAATCTCTGTTTCTCGTTTGTGTTTTTCAGCTGTCTCCAATTAAGCCAGCGGATGATGAGTTGAGCTTGTCGGATTTGGACATGGTCAAAGTCATTGGAAAAGGAAGCAGTGGTGTTGTACAGTTGGTTCAACACAAGTGGACTGGTCAATTTTTCGCCTTGAAGGTTACTTCTTTTAATAACTATATAATGTGATACTTCTCTCTTTTTTCAGCTGGAACCTTCATATATCTTTCTTATACTCCTCTCTGATTGCTATATAATCAGGTCATTCAACTTCATGTCGAGGAAGCGGTTCGCAAGGCAATTGCACAAGAGCTCAAAATAAATCAGTCTTCACAATGTCCATATCTTGTTACCTCGTACCAATCCTTCTACGATAATGGCGCAATCTCGCTAATCTTGGAGTACATGGACGGCGGATCTCTTGAAGACTTTCTCAAATCAGTTAAAACCATCTCTGAGCCCTATCTTTCTGCCATCTTGAAGCAAGTAAGCAAAACTCAGGAAACCACGTAAACATCTTTTCCTGTATCAGTTGATTGATGTGATTCCTTGAATATGTTTAACGCAGGTGCTTCAGGGACTCATCTATCTTCATCACGATAAGCATATCATCCATCGTGACTTGAAACCATCCAACCTGTTGATCAACCACAGAGGAGAGGTCAAAATTACTGACTTTGGTGTGAGTACCGTTATGACAAACACCGCTGGTTTAGCAAACACGTTTGTCGGGACTTACAATTATATGTCTGTAAGTATATCTCTTTTTCTCTGTTGAGCATTTGACTATTTTGAATTGAGACCCTTTTGAGTGTTGTGACAAGTATCTTGAATTATTTCATTTAACAGCCAGAGAGAATCGTTGGAAACAAGTACGGTAACAAAAGCGATATATGGAGCTTGGGTTTAGTAGTGCTTGAGTGTGCAACAGGAAGGTTCCCTTATTTACCTCCAGATCAAGAGGAAACATGGAGCAGTGTTTTCGAGTTGATGGAAGCCATCGTTGACCAACCACCACCCACTCTTCCTTCAGAAAGTTTCTCCCCTGAGTTATCTTCATTCATCTCCACATGGTAACAATCTCTCCTAAATAAAAAGAAAAGTTCCCCCTTTTAAACCCGGAGGACTTGCTAATTTAAGATATTCTACTCTGCACTCTCTTTCAGTTTGCAAAAGGACCCGAATAGTCGAAGCTCTGCAAAGGAACTAATGGTTTGTTTTTATATACTGTATAAATCCCTTTTATATGTTTTTCTATCCAATTCAAAATGTTGAAATCATCCGCTGGGGTCGAAAAACTTTTCAGGAACATCCTTTCTTGAAGAAATACGACAACTCGGAGATCAATCTGGCGTCATACTTCACAGATGCAGGGTCTCCTCTTGCGACGCTTAAGAATCTGTCTGGTACGTTCTCCGTTTAAACTCCAGGGAGACATCGTATCATCATCATCTGGTGGTCACTGTTATCATCTGAGATTTCGTTGTTTTTAACTTCCAGTTAAAACAAATGATCTTGATTATATTCCCATATAGATATATAAACTTGTGGTGTTGCTGTATTTCAAGATTATAGATATATGAGCAACCCTGAGAATGCTTATTGAGTTTATTTATCTTTTCCACTTGGAGCTCATAACTTGTGATACGTTTGGATTGGAATTTTATGGGAAAAAGGAAGATTCATTTCTTAGTGTTTGTGTTCTTCTAATGTTATTACAATTCTGAGTAATCAATTCAGCTTTATTTGTGCGTTGTGTTGGTTTTATATAATAGATACGTTGATATGGTGATGCTATTGATTATGTGAAAAACGTTTCGATGTGAGAAGTGAGAGATTCCAGTAATAAGTCAATGTGAAATACGTTATCTATGATGTAATAAAAACAGAGTGGTGACGACTGTTTATTTCTCTCAAAACATAAACTAAAAGTCTATAAGTGATTCGTTAAACATTAACTAGATCAAAATAATTAATTAGTATATCTGCCAACCATGATAAATTGGTACTGCTTACTAAAATATTCAACCAAAACAGAACTAAATAAATAATAATAAAGAAGAAAAGAAAAATCTTATATGAGCAAATTTGCTGGAGACGGCGTTTGGACGTGGGTGCGAGACCTTTCGGAAGCACACGAGTAGTGCTTAGCCATGTCATTCTACCTTACGCCAATGCTTCACCTTCTTCTCTTTTCCTTTGCCTTCAAATCTCGAAAATGAAAATCCATTTTCTTTTTTAATGTTTTCATTCTTTGAAAAATATATTTTCCTTACCAGTTTTCGAGTTTTGTCTGAAAAAGTTTTCGAGTTTTGTCTGAAAAAGCTAAATTCTCTCTCTCTTTTTAACGGTTTATGATGAATCGACGTTACGAAAAACCACCGCCATTGGCAGTTTCCTCCAAGGGGAAGAAGAAGCATTTCGTCAACCACACAGCTCCCAACACTCCCGGTAATCACGAGAGGACTCAAGCAAGCCCGACGCCGTCGACGGCTCGGTCGCAGGGACCGATCAGTGACTCCGATGATAAGCTGAGTTACGAGATATTCTCGATTCTGGAGAGCAGGTTTCTCTTCGGTTACGAAGACCCAAGGCTGTTATGGATTCCTCGGAGTCCACTACGACCCGGTGGTGGTGACTCCGAGGCAGGACCTTCTCCG
The DNA here is from genome assembly GCA_900406495.1 of Sisymbrium altissimum. Lineage (NCBI taxonomy): Eukaryota > Viridiplantae > Streptophyta > Magnoliopsida > Brassicales > Brassicaceae > Sisymbrium > Sisymbrium altissimum. The sequence continues at coordinate 111,789 of OVBI01000123.1, forward strand.
AGATCACCGTTGACTCCAAACGGCGTCGTTCTTCCTGGAACGCCGTCTTCGTTCCGGAGTCCGAGAGGTAGAATCTGCGTGCTGAGCATCGACGGCGGCGGTATGAGAGGTCTTTTGGCGGGAAAGTCTCTAATCTATCTTGAGAAAATGCTCAAAGAGAAGTCCGGCGATCCAAACGCTCGTATCGCGGATTACTTCGACGTCGCCGCCGGCTCGGGAGTCGGAGGAGTATTCTCGGCGATGATGTTCGCGACGAGAGACGGTAACCGTCCGATTTTCAAGGCGGAGGACACTTGGAAGTTCCTTGTGGACAACGCTGAAGGTTTCTACAGATCAGGCGGAGGAGGAGGAGGTGGCGGAGCAGGAGCTGCGATCAAACGGGTCATGAGATCCGGATCCGGATCCTCTTCGTCTTCGGTAACCGCCGCGACGGCGAAGCTCGAGAAAGCCATGAAAGCGTCGTTCGCTGATCTGACGCTTAAAGACACACTCAAACCTATTTTAATCTCTTGCTATGATCTCTCCAGTACGGCGCCGTTTCTGTTCTCCCGCGCTGATGCGCTAGAGAGTGATAGTTTTGATTTTCGTCTCCGAGATATCTGCCGTGCCACCTGGGCTGAGCCTGGTACGTTCGACCCCGTTCGCACGTCTTCCGTCGATGGGAAGACGCGGTGCGTTGCGGTTGGAGGTGGACTCGCGATGAGTAATCCCACGGCGGCCGCGATAACGCACGTGTTCCATAACAAACAGGAGTTTCCGGCGGTTAAGGGAGTGGAGGATCTGTTGGTCTTGTCGCTTGGGACTGGTCAGCTTTTTGAGGTGAACTATGACTATGAGCAAGTCAAGAATTGGCGGGTAAAAGAATGGGCTAGGCCCATGGCTCGAATCTCTGGTGATGGATCTGCTGAGTTTGTCGATCAGGCCGTTGCTATGGGATTTGGGCCTTACCGGAGCAGCAACTACGTTCGCATTCAGGTTTTTTATTCTATCCTTTAAACTATAACTGCTAATTTTGGGAAGTACGTAAGAACAAAGGTTTTCACGTGGATGAGCGAGCAGTTCTCCATTTTATTTTGTGGATGAAAAAATCATTAGAAATAAATATTGTGGTGCAGCAGGCAAACGGATCGAGATTAGGAGCTTGTGGGCCGAACGTCGACACGGATCCAAGAGCAGAGAATGTCAAGAAACTGACGGAGATAGCTGATGAGATGTTGAAGCAAAACAATGTAGAATCGGTTTTGTTTGGAAGCAAAAGGATCGGTGAAATGAGCAATTCAGAGAAACTAGAGTGGTTCGCGAGCGAGCTTGTGATTGAGCACCAACGACGAAGTGTGAGAGCGACTCCTACCGTGACGCTTAAGCAAGCTGTGTCTAAAACCAACCGCAACGCTATCAACGCAACCCTCACTCTCATATCTAAAGAGAGATGAAATCACATTTTGTATAAAAGGCTTGCTTTTTTGTGCTCTTTCTTTTCTTATTTCTTTTGCTTCAACATTGAGATTTTTTATATGAACAAAGGGAATTAGAGTGGAATTCATATATAAAAGTCGTTATTTTCGTATTTCACAAGTCCTTTTCAATTCAAGAGACTGGACTTCAAGTTTGATATTTTATAAAGCGGCGAATATATCTAAGCTCTAATCGTGATTGAACATGTTAACATCATTAAAATATGTCGCCTACGATTTTTGTGTGGTTTATTTTGGTAAGTGATATAGATCTTTTAATTGTCAAGACCATATCCAATTTAATGGTCAGAAGTTTACCTCTGTTCCTGAATCTATCTTACCTTTTAGATGAGAAACTTAAAAAGAATCAATATATATGACATATTTATTATTCATGTATTAGAAGCTGGATTTTATTAAGGAACATAAAATGTATGTACAGAGGCAACAATAGGTGGTTCTGAGGTTATGAAAGCTACAAAATCCCAAAGATCAAAGGAGGAGAAGAAGAAGAAAAGAAGAAAACCTGCGACTTATCTATATATCACTACACAACATTACTATCACTCTTTCTTTCCTGACGTTTTAACTACCGACCTATCTTAACCGCCGGAGCCAAATACACCACCCATCCATCACCAATAAACAAAAACAGTTTCACCACCCTAGTAACCGAACTATAAAGAAAGAGAGAAAAAGAACCCTAAAGATGATGATGATGTTGAAGAAGAAGATAAGAAAAAGAATCTATATCGGCTAGTTTATTGGAGCCAACCCGAATAACCGATTCTGTTGACTGGTTATTCTTTCTGGGGACCAAAACTTTTTTTCCTTTTCCTTATCTTTCTTCGTCGCTAATATATGGTATAACAGACGGGACTGTACAGAAACAAAGATAGAGAGGGAGCTTATACCATCATGTTCAAGTCTGAAAGGTCATCCATGGGTATTTGAAGTCCAAGGAGATCAATATCATTATCTTGTAATGCATCGTCATCGATGTTCAACCACGAGCTTAGATCTCCTGCTTGTGTATCGAAATCATCTGGACCACCTAAACCGTCTGGTATCTGAAGGTGAGATAAGTCAAGAGGCTCTGACTCGTCCAGTGCCTCCAAGTTACTATACTCGCTGTTGTTGCTATTAGTTGGTTTGGACGATGATGTTCTGTTTTGCTCCAGGATATTGACAGACGAAGAAGGAGAAGAAAACATGGGAGTTGTTTTCTGCCTCGGTTTTGTTTTCGATTTCCGTTCACCCTTGGCATTATTCGACAGTGCAGGCCGACCGATCTTGTTAGTTCCTCCACCTCTGGATGAAGAAGCCTGTCCTTTTCCATCTCTGTCTCTATCACTTCTCTTCCCTTTCGTACTGCTTGAAAGTGGTGCCCCACCCACATCATCAAGTAGCAACTCTCTCTCCTTCATTCTATTTGACCACATCGTTTCATCTTTCCCTTCCCGTAAAGCACTTTCAGAAGAATTGGCATAATTCTCCGTGTTCTGCGTCATTCGCAGTGCCAATGATGAGCTCGGTTGTTGTGATCCCATCGGTGCTGCCAGAGAAAAAAGAGAAAAAATCAAATTAACAGAGAGTTTGTGGATTTGAAATCATAGTAAACTGTTGTAAGGCAAAATCAATATCATACTTAGAGCTGATAAAATATCTTCCTTGACCGTGGGGTTATCTTCAATTTGTGTCAACCCGGCAACGAGGATATTCTTAAATGTAGACTCACTAAAGCAGCTTTTGCCTGTCTCTTCGAACTGACGACACCTTCCAAGCGTCCTTTTCACGAAAGCAAATGCGGCCTGCTTTGATATCTTGTTAGCAGAACTCTTTCCATTTGCGGAGTGATGACGCCGACTTGCCTGTAAAACGAAATCCATTATAAAATTATGAAAAATTGGAACTTAGAATAAATCGGAAACGTGAATGTGTTTACCTTGCTCTTTTCATATGCCATTTCGATAAGTTTTTCATAACCTAGCCGATCAAACTCCCTATGTAAGGGAAAAATATCAGAACAAAGACGTTAGATCACAGTCCAGATCATTAAAGGCGTGCAAGCAAAGCAGAAGAAAGACAAATTCATACTTCTCCTGAAGTTCTTTCATTTCTAGGGCAGGCTTTAGTAGCCGATTCAACATCTCTTTCTTTTTGGAACCCTTAAGTTAAGATAGACAACAACACAAGTTAGCTATCTTGAGAACACAGTAGAAGTTTTGTCTTTTTACATGAAAAATGAACAAGGTAAATTAAAAGCGAAGAAAAACATAATTTACCAAGGTTATGTTGTTAGAAAAAAAAAAAGGAAGGTAAGAACACGTGAGAAAACATACCACCTCGTAGATAGCCTCCTCTAACGTTTTGATCTCGTCAGCAATTCCTTCATCATCCACGTTCGATATATTAGGCTGTAAGAAAACACAATGACAGCACATCAGTCCGCTAGGCACTATAGCAATCTGAGTCCAAATCCAGTAGCATCAGCAGTCAGCATTTCTCAAGTAATTAAACTCCTAGGGAATATACCATGGGTTCCAAGCAAATTCCAATAGATTGAGCTTCCAAATATATCTTCTCATCTATCCCCAAAGTTTCATATTGAATGTCTGAGAAGTCGATGGATGAATGATCTGAAAATCTTCCACTGACATTTAGGCCTGACCTGTCGACACCCTTGAGCGGGATAACAGATACATCATCTTCTAGCTCATCAAGTTCCAGTCTATCACTCCTATAACCATTGAACTCCACCATATGGTTCAAAACACTGAATTCTGACTCAGCATCGGCTCCAAACCCATCAAATTGTAAATCTTCATTTACACTGGTTGAGTCCTCCGAAATTAGAGCTGATAGCAATCTTTGGTAAAGGGGCGAAGCTTTAGAATCCATTCTGCTGGTTGTAAGTTCCTCGGGAAATATGTCACGACCATCGAAGTCCGAAGATGTCCCGACTGGTGTAGTACCCATGGTGATTTCACCCTGAAAAAAAGAAAATGGTTATGACATTTATCTAAAATGAGGAGTCATTATCTTTACCAAACTTTGGAAAGGCAAAAAAAATCAACATGTTTCACATTTTTCACATTTTCGGTTTTCTTCCCTTTCCCTTGAGACCAATGAAACCAACATATCTATACACATGCATAATGAAAATATACTAGTCTTATCGAAACTATAAACCTGTACCTTAGTAATCCCTGCAGCACATTTACATCCCACCCCACTAGACTACTATGCAGGACGTAGGACGCTAGTAGCATACACCGATTCAAGTAATGCATATGCAAAGGAACATATACAAATGATCTGTCACATCCTTTAAACTATGAGGTCTAGAGTGTATAATCTCCCTCTTATGAAATGCAGGAAAATGAATTACCAGCTGTTTCACGAAATTGATATGTGCATCAGATATAAAGCAAAAGTAGCGCTCCATTTGCTTCCAGAAAGAGCTAGGAAAATTTTGAGCTGCATAAAAGAACCAAACGAATTATTCTAGATAAGAAAATCTGAAAAAAAATAAACAGAGAGCCACGAAAAATTACTTACCAAAGTTTATAGCCGAGTTAACAGCAGCTAGTAGCTCTTCATGCCCATCATCTGAGCCAACTAAGAAGATAAACAATATTCATAAATAAAAGAAAATAAGAAAATTCAATCCTCCCAAAGAACAAATCTTATTAAATGAACTGACCAAGAAAATCTATTGTCGTAGCATTTGTCGCTGTACTTTTCTGACGTTTGTAAGCTTTGCGATCAGAGAGTTTCCTAGTGGGTGGACGACCTGCCCTGCTGCAGATAGCATATGTTATAAACTAGGAGATAAGCCTCATGAAACCCAAAACACTTTCACATACCTGAAAATTGGAAAAGAGAAGTACTTGAAACAGGGTTCCATACCTTTCATTTTTGTCAGAACTACTTCTTGCACTGCGAAGTTGTTTTGCTGTTCCATGCCTCATAACTGCCATTGGGTTGACAGACCTTGTTGAACCAAAGCCACGGCCTGTCCTTCCTTGTCTCCTCACACCATCCCCAAGCTCTTCTCCAGAGACTAGCTTATTTTTTCTCGATTGTAATCCAGTGATGGAGAGTTTAGGAACATTCAGAGCAGCTTTCCCATCGACCTCATCAGATTGCTTTCCCTTTTCTTTAGATTTGATCTCAGGGGGGCTAGATTCTTCACTTCCTGATAAAGCTGTAGCAGACAAACTATTTTCACCTTTTAATTTCATTTGAGGAGAAGCTGCTGGCGAGCGTCTGTGAAATCCAAAACCTGTTTCACTACAGGCAACATCTGACATGTTATCTGATGAAGGAACGTCGTCATTGCTTGAAACAATGGGGACCAAGTTCGTTCTCCTTGCAACACGGGATATCTTTTGTGGTCTTTGACTAGCCCATTGAGTGACAGGTGGTGATGAAGACCGATTTGATGTCATACGCTTGCGACTGGGAACCCCAGACAACAATGGAGGTTTGTTTGTACAACCAGAAATATCCCAATCACTTGGAGAAGGAGTGTTATGGACAACCGGAGAAAGTTTCGGCGGTAGCCCTGATCCTGACCTCGGACCACGAACTGAAACATTTATTTTTGGGTTAGAAGTTGGGCTTGAAGAATTCAATTCATCGTGAATATTTGACCTGAAATGAACCCAGCATAGAGTAACAAGAATTAGAAAAATTGACGAATGTAATCTAGCGAAATATTGAAAGGTGCGGTCAAGATTGCGAGTTTGGTAAAACATACTTGTTGATAGCCCTGAGATTCACCCTTTCCTTATCTGAGCCAATAGCTCGTTCTCTCTTCTCATTGTACATCGAATTGTGATCGGAATCCCTGGAGAGTAAGGAACGCCCTGCCAAGCCTGTCTGCTGAGAGGGGTTATCAGATCTTCCATATGGAACAGCACCATTTGCTGCCCCATGCCTACACAAGTAATTCAAAGAGAAACATTAACCAATTGAATGACCATCAAAAGAGAGTTGCACTAACCTTCATTGACAGAAGACAGAGAAATGAATGAAGGGGGAAAGAAAAGATTGAGCTTAATCAAACAGACGCTAAACAAAGGATCTTAAGCATATTTTCAACCACCAACCTAAATTCCATAATCAATCGAATGGGTTAAAGCAATCGTCGAATTAAGGTCATTGCGGAGGTTTATAAAGGCACTGTTGATGCAACTCCAACAAGCATAAGTTCTTGAGAGCAAAAACGCTAATGAATCCAATACACCTATATATTCATTAAAATAGGAAACGAATAGCTATCTATTTAATTTTGTGACACCCGATGCATGAATATATCTCAGTACTAGCAAAAGTAGCACGTATTATGATAGCTTGCATAAGAAATAGCTAATAAGTACATATAATCAGGTAAAGGAAAGTACGCTTTTACATAAGTAATTATTCATATGCAGTATATACGTCCTCCATCGGAAACTAAAACAAATAAAAGCAGAGAAATATCATATCTAGAAGTCCAAAAAAACTAACAGTATATGGGTGTAGACACAGCCAGCCAAAATATTCTGAAAGTTTACAGCGTCCGAGGCAGAAAAACCAATTAATCCCAATACTGATCTAACTTTGTTCTTTACCACTTATTTCATTCAACCAATTTTTAACAAAACAAAAGAAGCTTGAAGAAAACAGCATTGGACCTTGTATGTTGAATTGATTGAACCAAAAAATTATGATCTAATACAGTAAGGGTAAGCCATACCTTAACATGCTCGAGTCACCATTCAATCTCAACCTGGAATCACCACCAGCTAATTTCGGTATTCCCTGCTTTAAGTCCCTGTAACCATCAACAGCTTTATTTGAGGCCAAACTAGAAGGACCATCTGTTTTTATGCCAGATCGTTTTTTCTTCATTTTCGACTTTTCCCAACCATCAATACCAATTGAAGATCGATCTTCACCCTGAACTGCACTATGATTTGCCAGCCTCACTGTGTCTTTATCCCTATCTACAGCGGATTGCCGAACAATAGCATTACTTCGAACATCCATCTGAATCACAAATAACAAAAATTAAAATATTTTTGAATACGTACCTACCAATTAGTAACAAGTAAAATAAATAAATGAAAACTGCCCGATGCTTTCGAATTTAGCATCCAAAATTAAAAACAACATCCTGCGGGATGAAAATATTTTTTAATGTCAGAACATGAAAGAAAACACAATTGAGAAACTCTGTAGATATAGCAGGACTAGTGTTCTGTAATATATCCTGGCTTGAAATATGACATTCAACAATACATTGAGCAAAACTAGCTTAAACGAAGAAGTTTCTATATAATCTGCTACTACCATTTCTAGCTTCTTCTTTTTTCTATGACAACAGTCCAAAATTTCACCAAAAGTTGGATCAAGATAAGCTCCTATAGAAGACTACATCATGACACAAAAGGTCTGCTCAGTAAAAGTACAAACCAATATGCTTGGTGAAAACAGCTCCACAAGGATAATACACCAAAGCATATCTTGTCAAACAAAAATCAGGAATTACCATGGAAGTACGCGTCCGCTTATTTAATGCACCACTTTTAGGTCGTTCGTCCACCTTTTGCTGGTCAAGCTCAAAAAAACCGGGCAGGGTCTGACCTTGAATTCCCATTTTACCTAAACCTGGCCCTAAAGACAAGCGGTCATTGGAAAACCCTTCTGGTCGAGACCTTTTCTTTGTCGGTACAGTAGGAAAAAACTTGTTAAATACAGAGGAAGCTTCGTTGAAAATTTTCACACGCTCCCTGCAGCAACAGAAATTCAATTAGGTAAACAGAACTCCGAAGAAGATCTATTGACCTGTCGTAGTAAACTACCTGGCCTTGACATTGTTTTCGCGTAGACCAGCCTTTAGTCTTTTGATCTCTTCTGGTATCGGAGATGGAATCAACTTCCCTTTCAGCGTTGTGCCAGGAGATTCATCTCCTTGAATCCCAAGGGCAATATTGACATGACGCTTAAAGTCACCTTGACGAATAGACTTGTGATCTGCGGCAACCACCTTAGGATCAAAACGCAAACACTGAAAGAAATTTGTTACATCGGTTTGTGCTAATGGTGAAGTGGTCCTCAAGATGCTCGGGTGAGAAGATGAGACAGGATGTTCCATCGTCTCGCGAAAGCTACTAGATCTTTCCATCTGTGCAGCTAAGTTAGACCTGTATAAAGGCCTATCTGGGCCACCAGAAGAATAATCAAACTTCCCAGGTGCTGACATTCCCTTAGCTTTCGCAAGTCCACTGTTTTATTTATAAACACTATACACGCAGTGGCACATGACAAGCTTGCAGAGTTGCAGCACATATATGCTAAATTCTCAGCTGTCGAATTATTTAGAAGGTGCACCTGCAAAGTGACACAAAGCGGAATCAAACCCTCAATGACCATCCCCAAGAACAATTTACCACGAGAACAGAATTGCAAAACAAGCAAAGATATTCGTAAGTAGAAAGCATACAGTTTCATTTGTACGAACCAATTCTTTTATATATATATACACAAACTCTCAAATCTATACAAAAATAGAAAGATGAATTCAGAAATGTGGTTCACATAATCGTAGCATTCATACAGCCAGAAAGCCATAACATCGTATATTACTTGTCTTGTAAGAATTAGGCAACTAAGGTACCACCCGAACTGAAGAGCTTAAACCAATAATGAATGAAAAAACCTCTAGTAAAGTGGAAAGTGAAGGACACGAAAATGGAGATGCTGCTATCAAGGATTTATCTTTTCTTTTGTCTTACTGAGATCCAGGTGAAATGCGTGCAAAGATGTTCCAATTTCGCTACTTGTTAATCTTACGCACATGACAAAATTAGACACTAAAATCACCAACACCATAATCGATTAGAGAAAAAAAAAAAAAAAAAAAAAGATACTTCCTTAACTGCGTNTTAACTGCGTTCGTCACAGCTAATCCGCATTGCCCGACTAAACACCAAAACTAAAAAACCCTCAACTTGAGACATTATGACATTTCCAAAGCCGTAATTACAAAACAAAATTCCAACTAACTCCATGTCCTGAAAATTCGTGTTTTTCAAACTTCATTGCCACAAAAACCCCCCCACAATAAACTAGAAACAACCAAAATTCAATCCCACGGGAACTGTGTAACAAAAGAAAACCCTAGAACAGAACTGAATCAATAAAAAAATACCATACCAACTTATTGAGACGAAGTCAATCATATTCAATAAGCAGAGAAACCCACAGAAACGGAGCTCTAGAACCCGGATCAAACTTCATAGATTGAAACAACAGAGAAACAGAACCTCCTTACCTTTTCCAATCAAAAATCGCGGCCAAAGGAAACAATGAAATTATATAATTTTCCCGCAGTTCACAAAAAAAACTCTCCGAAATCAGGGAGCTTGTGAGAGATTGGATCGTTCGAATGAGTACGTGGAGAGCTAGGAATCGAAATCGATATCGAAATCAAACGACGTCCCTGTAACAGCCATGAGAGGACGGGATCGAGACGAACCGCGCGTTCGTTGGTTTCCTGTTTTTGATCGGCAATGGGGAAATTTGGCTACTTTAAAATTACCATATTACCCATTGGATTTTACTCTGAGGGAGATCGGTCCCCTATGCTGACAGTAGGGGTAATCTGGTAATATCTACGAGTCAAGCCGGCTTGAAACTAGTAGCTAAAATGGCTTTTAAGGAACAAAGCTGTGACGATTGACGAATGACGATTTTGACTGTGTATATATATATTGTCCGAACAATTGGATAATATCAAAATTGGATATAAAAAAATAAATCATTTCTAATTATACGTTCAAAATTTATTACACTATATTTCTGGTAGTAATCCACATTCACTTCAAAATCTAAGATTCTTCTTATATCGAAAACATTTTATCCTTTGATGCCATCTTGATTACATTCAGATTTGTAGCAAAGCAATTACATAATTAAAACCCATAATTAGGATCTTTAAGATTTAATATTGTTGAATCATGACCACTGAGTATTGACTCATAATTTCGACCAAAAAAAAAACGAGTTATTGACTAATAATCATTGTCTTGGTTATTAAACGAAAATTCAATTATTTTAAAAATCTGTTCAGCATATACACAGAAGAATTCACTAGACTAATATTATCAATCAACTAACCATAAAACTAAAGATGGACTCTTAAAAGAAGAGTTTGAGTTAGTAAAATGAGATTTATGTCGAGGTAGTGTTACCTGTTGTTCACAAATATAGTTTTCGCACATTTGAAATCGCTAAATCAGATATAAAATGGATACCGCATATGCCATGTGAAAGAAGATAAATGCACGTAACATGGTTGTGTTGCCTTTCCTTTGTGTGTCATTACATCCAAAAGTACAAATCAAGGAACATGCTTATCTGTGTTGACATTAACATGTTAAACATGTAACAACCCCCAAAATTTACATTCTTACCGAACTTACCACCATGATTTGGGAAACACAGAACTCTTTGGTCGTATAGATTCTGTACCTTTTCGTTTCAAATCATTCAGAAGACGAAATTGGTCCTTTTCTGATGCACTAAAAATTGCAAACTCTTGTTTTAGTACCAATACTCTGGATGGTTCAAATTCAATTCGTATAGAGGATACATGAACTAAACGATTACACAATGCTAATAGTAATACAAACAAATTCAGCCAATTCTACTACACTCAAATCCACTAAAGCTTTTCTGTATCCAATCTCTTCTAAGTATTAACTAAATACTTTTTTGTTTATTCCTATTCCGGAAAAAAGAATCTTGCAATAAAAAATCAAGTCTCAAGAAAAAAAACAGAGTCCATGTTTTAGTTATACAGTCCTTGTACCGGCAAGACCACGATGCAAGAGATTGTGAGAGATTTGATCCCTCTTGTTAGACGCAGTCACAGATCGGATATTGTTCTCAGGCACAGTCACATCATCGAAGACTTCGAAGTTGAGCTCCGGCGCCATCTCCTCCTTCCTCATCTCACAAATGTTATGCAACACACAGCAAGCACCGAGCACGTACGGAAGATCCTGTAGCTTAACCTCCGTCCGCTTCTGCAGACAAGCCCAGCGTCCTTTAAGCCTCTCGAACGCAGCCGTCGCTATCTTCTGAATCCCGCCGATGTTCTCGTTGAACCCATGCTGCGTCCACGTCAGGTTCTGTCTCGCGTAAGGCACTAGGAGCCAGTCCGTCAACGGGAACCCGGCGTTCCCGACGATCCAGCTGTCGCGAAGCATCCCGCGCGCCGCTCGCTGCCGAGTAAGCGACGATTTATCGAGGATCTGATCGTCGGTGAGAGATCCAGGGTTGCCGATGCAAACGTCGGTGAAGATCCCGTCGGCGTTGACGACTCCCTGTACGGTAATGGAGTAGGACGTCTTCTGGTTCCGATCAGTGTGCCTCTTGTTGAAATAAGCAGCCACGTGGACTTTGGGAGCGATGATTGGGATGTGGGTGGTGTAGATGGATCCGACGACGTCTGGGATTTTGTGGATGGATTCGAATTTCTCCTTGGTGGATTGGATCTCGGGATCGGACGGCCAGCGGAGGTACTTGGGCATCAAGACGTCGTAGATGGCTCGGCAGACCTCGATGACTAGCTTGTGGCAGGTGGAGATCCCCAGCCCGAAACGCTCCGACACGTGGCGAAGCGGAGCTCCTGTAGCTAAACGCCAAACGCAAACGCCCACGCGTTTAGGAGCTGGAATCGCGTCTCGGAGCATCGTGTTTTTCTTCGTCACCGTCGCGTCTAGCTCCTCGCATATCAGGTTAAACGTCGATTTGCTCATCCGAAACTCTCGCCGGAACTCTTCCTCCGGAAAATCAGGACGGCTCACTCGGTCCCACCAGTCAGTCGTCCGTTCCTTCACCCACAGCCTCCTGTGAGTACTCGGTCCCGAACCGGAACCGCTAGCGATATCCGTCGCCTGAACCGGAGCAGCAGGGGCTGTTGTTTCCTCGCCGGACGCAACCGCGGAAACCGCAGCAGCAACAGCTGATTTTCGTGCGCGTTTAGGACGAGCAACATCGGTTTGTCCAGCTGCGGAGTAATGACCTTGCAGTTGGTTGTAGTAGCCATCCATTGTTTTCACTTTCTTGTTGTGATTAGCTTCGAGTAGAGACTTTTCTCGGTTAGATTCAAAATCCCACTGCTCTTGCTGCTGTTTAGCTTCCTCGTCCAATAGCAAAAGAGTCGCGAGTATATCTCCAAACGCAGCCTTATTACTACTACCATTCACAGCTCCAGCTGCTTCCTCTTCTTCTTCTTCCTTTCTTGGGCGTTTCTTAGCAGTGTTGTCGTTACCAAAACCTTCGAATCCGAAATCAGAAGGAGCAGAGTCCATGTCTTGAAATAGACCAAGGAAATGGGAACACTCGTCGTCTTGTAGGTATGGAAATGGGAAAGCAGAGATTTCCATTAAAGGAGGTTAATAGTTTAGTTTCCGGAGTTTGACGAATTTTATTTGGGTTTGAAAAGTGTTTGACTTAGTTAGATGTGAAATCAAACTTGGTTTGAATTTTTGAAAGACAACGATTTGGGTTTAATGGTTCTGGTTTCAGACATTTATAAAAAAAGGTTTCTTTGTCTTCGAGAGGAGAAGATTACAGAGACGAAGGAAGCGCGTGAACGTGTGAACGCGGTTAGCGCAGCGCAGATGGGTTTGACGGTGACTTGACTTTCTTTTTTTCCTATTATTTTATTATTATTTTCCTAGCTTTTTTCTATTTAGATAAAGCGTTTACTGGTCACTGTTTCATTGCGAGATTGCACCGCGTAAAACTTGTTTGATAAATTCATAAAAAGACAAAAAGAAAAACATGTCTGATAAAGCGTTATAACTGTATCAGATCCTATATATGCATAGTACTATAGTAGTACACAAATAATATATTATTCATTTATACTAACTATAAAATCTGGCAATCATGTAACATATAATGAATGATCTATTAGTCTTTTCGACGACATCCGATAAATAACTTTTCTTTTAGTAATAGTAATATTTTTTATCATCATTTTATGTAATGGATTTCTTAGTTTAGAAAACAGATTGAGTTTTAAAAAGGAAGATACTATATGACTGTATTTAACTTTAAGCCTGTGAGTAATGACTATGTCGAGAATCGTAAATGTTTGTTTAACACACATTGAAGACGTTGGAAAACATCAAGTGATGCATTCAAAAGCTTAGTGAATCTTATCTACAAAATCGTTTTTCTCCATCATTAGTTTCAGGTATTTCATAATTTCAATTTTATGTCATTAAAAAAATATTAAATAATCAAATCTATTTAATTAGAGATACATATAAACTCTTCTTCTAGTTTAGTATTTTGTTGTCTTCATATTAATGTACCTTGGTTTTTATTACCTAAAGATATATTGGCTGAATATTTCGGACTTGTTTGATTCTAGAATATTTGCTTAAAAGTTAAAACATCTACACAAGAAAAAAGAGTATTATGAAATTAATGTCCGAGTCGAAGGATTTATTTGATACTATTGAAGCTTTATTTTGCATTATTTAAAGATTTACGCGGTAAGGAAGCAATAGCATGGTTGGTGTGTCTTGTACTCTTTCTTATATGCCTTTGTTTTTAATTGACATTCTCTTGGAATTATTATCTATTTATTACTCATATTTTTAATAGTTGTGATTTAGACTGCTTTGGGGAAAAAACACGTTTCTAAAAGAGGATAAGAAGTTTCTTCGAAGTGGCAATTTGGTAAATTTAATACTATATAACGCTATGGCGATGGTAGGGCGAGAGAGATGGATTCACGGACCAACACGTGCTCGCTTGAGCTGCGATATACCAAAAAGTTATTTTCGTTTTCGTCAAAAACGAAAGAAAAGAAAAATGAGTTATGTGCAAATTCATTCTTTCTCTTGTTTCACGAAAAGAATATTAATGCCAAGTTTTCTTTTGCAACAACAAATTTGAAAATATGATTATTTAAATTTTCCACGTTTACAACAAAACAGCATTAGTGATAAGGGGATAAATAAGGCATCTAATATTTTAGTTCAAAATTTGTAGATTTTTTTCTTGGATAAATTAAAACTTGTAGTATTTATTCAACTGCAGATATTTGGTTTTGTTTAAGTCCAGTCAAATTTAGGGTACCTATTTTATGTGTAAAACTTCCTTTTTTCTTTTGAAAACGACATAGATTCCAAAACTCGTTTGAATCTAAGTAGTATAACGCAACAAAAACATTAAAACAAACTACTAAATTACATATTTAGATCTATTTTCTTATTAAGTTTTATATGTTGACAATGTTTGAAAAATAAATTAAAGAATGAAACTTAAAAACTTGGATTACATGACGTTTTCTCGGTAGCATCATGCTACTAACATGTATGTACGTTAAATAAACCAATCTACTACATATAATATGGATATGGATGAATACTGATACTACAGTTGATATAATATCCCTAGTCAAGCATGTCAATAGAAAATTGGAAATAAAAAGTCTCATGCTTAGTATTCAGTGATAAATATATACATTTTTCAAATATCTAATATCATTGGATTATATAAATTGATTATTGAGTAATTTGAACCTATAATAAAAGATAATTTGAAATTTAAATCCTCTTTTTATTTGTACTGTTTCTCTCTTTTCTTTCTAATGATTTTATAATTATTTGGTCAAATATGTATATTGATTAAAATCACGTTGATTATTTGCTTATTATTTGTAAGAGATAATATCAGCGTTTATCTAGTACTAGTTGTTTCTAAACTTGCCAATTTATTACTCATAGACTATGACTAGCTCAGTGAAACTGTAACGTTTTTGGTTTTTTCGGATGGCACTTAACAATGGCATTGGTATTTTGAGTTTTGAGTAACGTATAAATCAATGACGCGGTGACTTGCGCTAGGAGCGAATCCTGCCTTTTGTCTGTTCTAATTGACACGTTGACCGTTGACTTACCCACCACATCCATTTTTTCTTTTCTTTTTAAATGTTAAATTTCAAATATTGGGAGGTTAGAACAATATCCGTCTTGTATTTCATTGTAACCAATTCGTAATAGTCACAATCATTGCCGAATATCCTGAGAAAAAGCGCTTGAAAATAACTATTTCAGTTTTAATATTTATTCGAATTAATGTTACATTTTACTAGAGAACCATCAAACTTATGTCAAAAGCCCTGTGATTTTTTTTTTTTGACTAAATTTTGGTGAAAAAGCATATGATGTTAGTTTAAAGGAAAATAATTTTGAAAATTAGCAACCCGAGAGTGCCAAGTGTTAAAAACAATACTGTCATCAATGCAATTATTTTTGCGAATTTATAATTTATAATAATAATAATGATTTTCTACTGAGTATTTTAGATGATTAATTGGTAAACAGTAAACCGAATAAAATCAAATTAAAATGTGTTTTGTATATTTTAGATGACAATTTGTTACAGTTTCTAAATTTGAAATTTGAGAACCTTGAAGTTTGTATGTTTTTTTTTTAATATCAGCTATCTTTTAAAGGTTTGTTGTGTTATGGTAATTAAACTCGAGGATAATGAAAACACGAATGGAGATTGGAGAACTTTAACTACATTCTCATCATTGTTCAGAAAATAGTGTGAACCACATGAAGATTTAGGGGGTTTCACGCAATGAAGAGATAAGGAGAAGACTGAATAGCCCACTTATTGATCCCTATTTAGATGAGATTTTCATGATCTCAAATCACCCCCATAATGGCGACACCAGAGGCAAGACGAAGCCCAAAAGACAGCTTCCAGTTCTGACTTCCAAATATCTACTTGAGCAAAGTACCTTTTTATTTCGGCATTTCTCGCTTCAAGAAACCAAGCAACGCTAGACGCATCGATGTTGGAAGTAAGTTATAAAACCAGTATCAATTTCACTCTTTTCGCATACATATTGCTTAATAGAAAATGATTTGATTCACTGATGGTGGCTTTCATGTAGCTGATATACAATGTGAATCCATTTATATGGCAGCCTGTAATTTCAAACGTTAACACTTACTAATACATTAACACTTATTAATATTTTCGAGATCTTTCCAAGATAAAGTGTGAATTTGACAAGTGAAAAACCTCATGATAAAAGAAATATATTGAAATCGATAATCTGTGATCCCCTTTCTTGGGCACTCTCGATTAGATGCTCCAACACATAACCTCGAGGCGCATGTGTCCCGGTTTCCCATCCATAGTCTTCCGTACAACCGCTCTATAATAAACCAGCGTACCTGTTTCTGGATCCTCTACGCATGCGAAACTGATGTAGAAGATTGCGTTGGCCGCCTTGAGCTTATCACGCGGCTGTATCTCAGCTCCCCCTCGAGTTTCCACAAACACTTGGCAAATTTGGAGAGGATACCGTTGGGGAATATCCGGCACCTCAAGCGTTCCATTCCATTTCGCGTAGAACGCAGCCTCGGTGAAGAGCTGCAGCCACCAATTTTTACGATCCAGAAGCTCTGAAACCTGGAGCTATGGATCCACACACCCAAACGTCAATAATAAATGAAGACATGGACGAGTGTCAACATGCACATATTTATATAGACTAGTAGATGCAACGCAGGAGAGTTACCACATAGCATCGCTGCTGATCGTCATCAGACGGCCATTTCGGCATTTCACCTTTGTAAAGAACATCAATTGCTTCATCGTCCCACTCATAATCAGCCTCTTCGCTACCTTTTAAAATTATGAAAGAAGAGGTCAGTCCTTTTGATATAAGGACTAGGAATGGTGTCTAACAGCTCTTTTACCTTGCAGCCTGCAGATGTACGTCTCCCAGCATAAACTCAGGCCGTCTACAAATTGTTCATCGTCGTTATGCTTAACACACGTCTCCAAAGTGAGTCGAGAAAGGTCGGCTGGATTTCTAAGGCTCATGAACTTTGTGGAACGAAGAGTGATCGAAATCTTTATTCATGCAAGAAATGTGATTTCATGATCTACCAAAGCTGTATCGACTTATGGAGATCATCAATGTCATCCCTCACGATCACAGTCTCTCTAGGCGTTTTCATCCTAATCCTGGGAGTTGAGTATGAGAGGTTTGTCGCCAAAAAGTTGATTGGGTCCTATGAGAGATTTGCACTAATTATACCATTCATTCTGGATGTGCATTGTGCCACACAAAATGATTTGTATTAATTTTTTTTTCGCAACCACAATATGTGATTAATTTTTTTTCGCAACCACAATATGTGAAGACTTGTATTAAAAAAGATAGTAAGAACTCAAGATATGGTTTAACCCCAAAGTAAAAACGACGTTTACTAAGAAAAATATGTTTGAAGTGTAATTTTCTTATATATTTAGTTCGAAGTAGCTAAAAATATGCAAAAGAACGTAAGAGGATGATGACAAAAGAGAGGGCTAGTTCACAAGACCCAGGTCAAAATCGAGGACGAAGATGCATCATTGCATCTAATTCTTGCTTGAACTTAACCATTACATCTCTCGGCAGTGTCATTACCACTCTAACCCCACCTTCCATTGCTGGATCCAGCTTGGATGGTCGTAAGATCATTCCCATGTTCTTAGCGCTTTCTTGAAACATCAGACCCCTTATATTCACTGGCTCGTTCCAACCAAAATCCATTGATCCAAACATCCCGACATTTCTCATATCTGTCATGAAAAATAATCCATCGACTACCTCGTTGAATTTCACATCCTCCTTGATCATTCTCTCCATGTTTCTTAGCACCTCCTCGACATACCTCTTGTCATAAGCTTTTTTCTTGGCTCTCTTCACGAGTTTTACAATGTCAGGGATTGGTGATTCACGGAGCTCTCTTGCGGTTAACTCGATATACACGTCTATGACTGAGTTGCCATAGTAACTCTCAGATAGTGGTGGATCAAGTACATGCCGGATTCCCACAACTATGCCAAGGACAGTGATCCTGTCAAGGTTTAGGTTTAGGGCTCGAGATCTTGATTTCCATATGCAAGCACTAAGAATTTCATAAGTAGTGAAACTCTCCTTCGGGAAATTGCATTCCCTGACTAAAGTATCTTTAAGCATTTTTATAGCCCCAGCCTTAATGCTTATTATCTCTGTAACCTGCGGATCGTATGTACACCAAATGAATTTTTCTTATCTTTATGTCTATTGAATCACCGAAAAATGTTTTTTTTTTTTTTTTTCCTTTTCTCAAATGGATCTTTGCGAATATATCATTTTTACTGACAGTTCAAAATTAACACTTTCTACAATGTTAACCAAAACTCATAAAAAACTTCAGCCAAAATTTTAATAAAATTCTTTTGTTACTATTTAGATCCACAGTTTAGAAAATTTCATATTTCTTCTAAACATAAAAGTTTAACATTTTTAGAAAAGAAAACCAAAGTGTGGTACCTTTTTAGAATATTTTTGGAACGAAATGCAACCTTTTTTTGTAATAGCTTGGGTAATGAGAAAATTCCATTATATATGTTCTTTTTCTTATTAGAGTAAAGCCTCAAAAGTAAGAATCACAAGCCATGAAATCAAAAACAAAATTTATTCTATATATCAACTCCATTTTTTCATTTGATCAAATTCATTATACCTTTACCAAAAAAATTAAAAGAAGATTTATAAACATACCAAATCATTACTTGGCATATACGGCGAAGTGGCCAAAAGATTCCCTCTAGCACCGGCACCGCCGGGAACAGTAGCCGGTTCATTGTCTAATTCCCTAACTAGCCGCTCTCTCTGCCATACCGGCACTACGGATGGCTCGCTCTTTCCTCCGGCCAACTCGGCTAGTGAATGAATGAACCTGGCAACACCGAACCCATCAGACACCGCGTGTAACATTGCCGTGCCAATGGTGAATCCACCGCAAGGAAACTTGGTCACCTTCAAAAAAAATAGAAGACAAATAGACGTAACTATAAGGACATAATTTACTAAAAGAAAAACTAGTGTATCTCTGACCCACTAAAAACACTGAACAGTCTAGTTTGCAACATACTAGTTCGGCTTATCCACCGCACCATTCAATATATATGTATATTAAGAAAACAAAACGATACCTGCATAGCGAGAGGATGATAACCGATCTCACTTTCATAGTTAAGCTCGATCTCCGGCACAAGCCGCAATGCAACTTCATCAACAAAGTTTTCTATATAGTTTAGAGAGCGGAGACCAGGAGTTGCAGTAGCGACCACAAAAGGGACTCCTTCCCCATTACAAACCAACTGGAACTTTCGATCACTTTTTCGTCTTACTAGCCTGCCTGAAAGTGGATAATAGTAAACAAGAAGTTCGGACAAAGCCTTCCTAAGCAAAGAGACCGGATCATTTTTGTTTTTTTCATTTGCTTCAAAAACGTAAACAGTTGCGTGCCTAATTTCGCCGAGAGGGTTGTTGTCTAAACTAGAAATGGAGAGATTTCCTGAAGGAGTGTGTTTTGAAGGTATAACAAGCTCAATTGATTTATTTTCGAGTGATAGCGTAAGGCTCGAGTTGGTTTGGTTTATCATCTTACCAAATTTATGAATGTATATTAATGTAAGATCACCGTCTATCCGGAAGCGCGCTTCTTGATGGTGCTGTTTATATACTGAACTATCTCAACTCATTTTAGCTCTTAAACAAAATATTAATTAATGCGTATATGTTTGTGTGAGTTGATATGTACATATCAAAAACAGACACATCGGCTTCATGTTGACTTAAAAAGTTGGTAAATCACAGTCAAAAAGTTGGTAAATCACAGTCAAAAACAGAAGGTGAAAAAAACTGATTTGTTGATAGAGTTAAATTTATATGCGTGTTGCATATCTAGTAGTTAATTTAAAACTGATCAAATGTGAAGTTCTTAAACACTGTCATCCTTGTATTGAGTTTTCTTAAATCGAACCGAAAATAATATTAACGACGGAATGGCAATTTTTTAGTTTTTTTTTCTGTGACTCGTCTCGGAAAAATTAATGAGAATAAATCAGTTTTTTTCACCTTCAATAAATAATTTGCATGGAATTGACACATTTCAATTTGCATGACTTACCCAAGTGCATGTATATAACACGTCACCTATATGATAAGCTTCGTGTACTTTAACTACAGACTGCATATATGTATATAGAATAAAAGGCAAAATCAAATTTTATTTAGTTAGATGGGACAGAAAATGTGTGGAAACAAAATGAGTAGATGTCTAGATGATCGTGAATTGTGAATGAATTGTGATACACATTGTTTAAACAATTTTATTTTTCTGGGAGATGATATATTTTACAGATAAATTATTTTTACAATGCGTGATTCTTTTGGTTAATGCGTGATCATTTATTCCTTTGATTACAATAAATAATTTATTAAGCAGAGACAAAAAAAAAAAAAAAATTCGGTTTTTTTTTTTTTTGGTTAAGANCGTCATATCAGAAATTATATGACGAGCCTGTGAATCGAAGACCATTGACCCAGCAGGAGAGCGCAGTGCATATAGGGTTGAGGCCTTCGAAATTGGATCCGTCAATGGGAGGTGGAGTTAAAGTGATTATGACGTTGCCGAGAAATGCAATGGTTGAATATAAGCAAAACATGGGTGCTACGAACAAACTTTAGTACTATGTATGTATGGAAATTTCTACATGTGAGAAGAATAAGTGAATATGTGAGTGCTTATATGCAATGCGTATTAATGTACCATTTGATCTTCTTTTTTTGTTCTTCTTTATGGTTATTGTGAAATGTATCATTTCGAAGTTTAAGCTGGCCCGGCAATTACCCCTTAAAAGAATAACTAGTTCGTATTGATTTTTGTTATAGTTTCTGATATTTTACACGATATAGGAAGTTACATATTTGTCTACCGGTTCAAATTTGCTCGTCCTCTTCCTCTGAGGATAAGAAAGTTTCATTCTCATCTGATTCCCGTTCCAGGGATTCATCCTGATGATTCACAAAATTCGATTTCAGAGATTGCCATGGTTCTAAGCAAATTTTCAAATCCTCATCAAGAACCTTAAAGGAAGATATTATTTATACCTCGTCAGAAGAAAGATCAGATTCATCGACTCTCAAATACAAGTTTTCTTCCTCTCCATCACTTTTCTTGCGGGTTTCCCTATCCTCTTCCTGGTTCATTTGTCATAATAGTTTCGTCATTCAGCAGTGAATAAAAAGTAGATTGATCCACATTATAAAAGTAATGTGGATTTCATCAAACCTGTCCTGTCTTCAACAGCTCAATCCGTTCCTCTAGGTCCGCAACATGATGCTTTAGTGCCTGTCGAAACAAAGAGACCGATATCGATAAGAACAGAATCTTTCCGCACAAGTTACAGTGTAAATTATAATCATCATTACTTCTCTTCTTTGAAGCTCAATGGATCGAGCGAAAGCCTTTCTTCTTGTCAATAGGTTTGGAGGCCTAAGCCGAAATGGCATCTGATAATTCTTCCCACGATAAAGTATAATCGCATAGCCTTTCATGGTTTTATCAACGGATACCAATACTCCTCCGCTTTCAGCCTCCAACGAGATAGCAATATGTTTTACTTGCGGAAGAGATTTCCCTCTAACAATTATTTTTACGAGCTCCCGATGTTTCCAGTGTAAATGCATATTCTCTATGGTACCATCATACACTTCTCGTCTTCCTGTACAATGTTTAAAGAACATGAAACGCGCGCTTTTTTTCTTTTACAGATAGTTTTGGCTATAAACGTGACGTGTGAGTTGAGAAAAGTCTTGGTGCTTACCTACGAGAAGAAATGGATCCATACTCAAACCAATTTTGCGGAAAAGAAGTCTCTCTTCTTCTGTGATTATTTCTGAATCAGTTGGGAGATCAGATGGCTCAAGATCCTTCTGCACTTTAGCTAAAACCCTCTCAGCTTTTCTCAACTTTTGCTTTGCCTATATAATAAAAGAAAAATCATCAAATGTTTGTAATTAGATACCGAGATAAGAGAAAGGGATTACTAAACAAGAGGGTAATAATAATACTCACATAAAGAAGTCTCAGGTTGAGATCTCTAATCAACGCAGCTCTTTTGATGGAAGCTGATTCTCTCTTTAACTCCTCGATATCCACACTGCTTGCCTCTGGTGCCCACCGCGAGCTTGCAGCTATAGTCTCAGCAAGCGTTCCAGCGAGCATTTGGGTTTTCCGCGATGTAAGTGTGATTTTTGTTGAGGCCATTTCCCGGACTTGATCCTCTTTGGTTTGAAGAACTTCCGTTATCTCCTTTTGCCTCTCGGTCAATGCCTCTGCAACTGCAGGAGGCATGAAGTCATTTCCTCTGTAGAAGACAATGTACTCTTTGTTTCTCGAAACAAGTACACCGCGAGTAAGTCTCTTCAAGAATGAATAAGAAACAAAAAAAAAAAATGAAAGTGAGCATGAGGAACATGTTAATGCGTATGCATAGAACATGAGAGTTTACGTTTTTCATCAAACCTTAAGTTCCTCTGCCATTCTCTCATTCCGTGTGTTTTCCACACCACGTTTGATTGCTATTTTTGCGATTGCGCTTTTTGCCCATAGCTTTACCATTGCCGCAGCCAGACCTTGTAACTCTCTGCTCCTACCTAAAGCGGATAAATAAAGAAACAACAGTTACTAAGGAACACATACTATCACCACTAAAAGAAAGCAAGATTGGATGATTATATGCATACCCAGAGCAAAATGTGGTGGGCTTGTCCTAGCGAGCCGGCGCATTTCTGTCATTTCCGTGTTAGACAAACAAGGTTTTACTCCTTGGGGAAGAATCCTAAACGGACACCTATATCCTAGAACCATTGGAGGAAGCAAGTCTGCATCAACGGGCACCGGAGCACACCCCGTCCAATCATGAAACCTTGGACCAAGCTCGTCCAACAAATCGTTCAGCTCGCATAGCTCGGCTAACTGTTCTTTAGGTATGTCCTTAGGGTAATTCGCATCTTCTGGTATGAATCCCCCTGCCTCTACGCTTTGACGGATCTCAGGGCTTGTATCCACATTGTTCTGTTTAATGAACGATTGAACACACTTGAGCTTGTAACTTATTCCTCGGTACAGCACGACCGAGCTTCCTGACCTCCATATCACTAATCCTCCGGTTTTCTTCTGTTGTTACACACGACACACCACAACAACAAAATGAGCAAAACACTTTATTCAAAATTCTGCATAAAGATGATTCCTTTATTGACAGGTTCAAAATCTAACCTCCAAAATTTCGTGAGTTCTCTTCATGTTAAGAGAAAAAGGCTCTCTAAATTTCAGCTTCACAACTTCATCAACCTCCCATCTCTCGTGAATGGCTTCCACAAGCGCCTGTGTAATTCCTGCAGAACCTACTTTGACTCTCTCAACCATTCTCAAAGCTACACTCCTAAGCCTTCTCAGCTCATGTTCTGGTACAATTCTCTCGGCTTCTACCGTATTACTCCTCCTACTTCTCCATACTCCTTTGTCTTTCCCTGAATCTACCATCCCTCTTTGGGCTCTATCACCACCATCATCATCATCTAAATCCGAATCTCTTTCTTCTCTACCGATATCATCTACAGCTCTACTGCCAGAATTGTAATCTCTTCTATATCTATTCACAGTAAAATCATCATGGGAGCTAGACGGAAAGGTAACAGCTTTATTAGACACATTATCATTGACCCATGGGGCAGACATGTATCCGCTTGGCCTAGGGAAACTCGAAGGTTCACTCGCCGAATATCTGAGATTGGAATCGGTTTTCTTACCATACCCAGAAGACAGACCTTCTTCTTCTTCTTCTTCTTCCTCATCATGATGTTGAATATGCTCTTCCTGCTTCTTCTGCCAAGGGAAGTTGTTGTTTTTAGGGCTGATTCGAGAAGACCATTTATCACTGATCTCTTCGAAGAAACCCGGTTTAGGTTTTCTCTTCTTCTTCTTCCTCTGGTGAGTGTCGATCTCAATGGCGGCTCCGATGGCACTCAATTCACGGGTGTTTAAACGAGTTGCGTGATTGAAGCTATGGAATCTGAGTCTCCGAATCCAAAAGTTAGAGCTTACATGGGAAGGTAGAGGTTGGGGACGACGAGGTTGGAAGGAAGAAGATGTTGAAGAGGAAACAGTGTGGAGATTGACTGGGAACTGACACAGCGCCATGGGATGATGATGAATTTGGTTAAAGAAGAGAAATTTGTACTACTATCCAATTATTTTCAAAACGCCATCGTTTCTATGATATTTCTAAAGGCTTTCCAAAAACACTCCGTTTTCTGTGTCGCAATACAACATGCATGCCGTTTCCATTTCTAAGGCACAAAAATAATAAGAACAATTAATTGCCTGTCGGTAAAAGATATAGTGATAGATTTTCGAAATTTTATTTATTTATTTCCAAATTTTAATATAATTTTTTTTTTCAGTGTTTATAGTATGCGTGGCCATTTCACCTGCATAATTTAATAACAACTTATATCCATCCATTAGTTAATCCATTTTACAGAGCATTTTCATTAGAACTTTGGTCGATAACCAAATTTTGTATGTTACTTGACAAAAAGTATTACATTGCATTAATTAGTACTTTAATTTTGTTTTATTAATGAGAAGCTGTGTAATCAATGTAAAACATGTAGATATATATATATATATATATCACATGAAAATGTTATATAAGAATCGAAGTATGATTACGAGAAAAGAAGTACAAGCAGAAGAAGTATAGAATATGTGCACACGACATAAGTTTTATTTACAGACTATTAATTACTTTATGTGCAAGTTATTTGAAACTTTAATTATTATATATTATATTAGGTTTACGTGGACAATAGAATTGAACAAGATTATTCGACCCAAAAAAGACAAGATTATTATTGACATCACTAAGATTTGTAAGCATAAGACAAGATTACACTCGAGCAAGTCTATAGGGTTGATTGATTATGCAGAATTTTATACCTAAGCAATATCAGATTTTATTCAACAAATATATATATTTTTGTTAAAAGAAATTAAAAATCAGCATGGACTGTTTTTTGTGTCGATGGAACATTTTCTTTTAGACTATCTATCGATTAATGCTAGATTTTGTAAAGATAGTTTCAGTCTTTTCCTTTTTTAATGAATAATGTTTTGATGCATTACTTTCGCGTGTGTACCATGTTATTTTTCAAGCTATTAAAAAAAAAAAAAATCCATTAGAGTATCACGTAATTCATGTGTTCCCATGTTAGTTTTGAACTACTAATTTCTAAATATCAAAATTTCAATAATATTCTTACTAACTATTTTATTAATTAGTTACAGATTTTCTATAGTTTAAAAAGTCATGGAAGAATATAACTTGTTTAGCATATTACTATTAATTATGAAATATTTTATTTACTAATCCACTAATTAAATCTTGTTATCAGATAAAAAAATTTTTCAATAGTATATTACTTGAAACGAATACAAAAACGCTGAATTAACATTTATACACTCTAACTGGCAACTAATGGCAAGTACGCTAAACTTCACTATATATACTTCACTATATAAACTTCACACGGAGATTTTCTATACATTCTAAACTTGTGGTAAGAGATGGCAAACCAAACAAAACCGATCCTTCCTCTCTTACTCGAAAAGAAACCAGTTGAGCTTGTTAAACCCTCAAAAGACACTCCTTCTGAAATTCTCTCCCTTTCTACTCTAGACAACGATCTTTTCAATGAAGTTATGTACGCAACGATTTACGTTTTCAAAGCCAATGAAAAGAACCAAGATGATCCTGTCCCTTTGCTTAGGAAAGCTTTGTCCGAACTTCTTGTGTACTACTACCCTCTTTCGGGTAAATTAATGAGACGAGAGACTGATCGAAAACTTCAGCTGGTTTTCCGGGGTGAGGGAGTTCCATTTGAGGTCGCTACCGCATCTCTCCACCTCTCCTCTGTAAACTATATAGAAAACCTTGATGACCAAGCTGCTTTGCGTCTTGTGCCTGAAATCGAAATAGACTACGATAGTAACGTCTCTTATCATCCACTAGCTTTGCAGGTAGCTTTTAATTTTCTAGATATATGGAAAGATTATTTTTTTCTTTTTTTGAAAAAATGTAAAATTTGTATTCAATGAAAAGCCATCTTTACATCCAAGTGTTTCAGTTTATGAATGATTTTGATAAGAGATTATTGATATCGTAGGAATCATGAATAATTGAATATCACAGATTAGATATCATCATCTTAAAGATTTAATCTCAATAAAGAGTTTTGTTTTCACAATTTCATCGTACGTGGGTCACACATAGTTAAGATAAACTATTGTTCCCTTTGATTTGTTTTGAAGGTGACCAAGTTTGCGTGCGGAGGATTCACCATTGGTACCGCATTGACGCACGCCGTGTGTGATGGATTCGGTGTGGCTCAGATCATCCATGCTTTAACCGAGTTAGCTTCAGGAAAGAGCGAGCCATCGGTGATACCGGTGTGGCAGAGAGACCGGCTGGTCGGAAAATTTGATAATGAACCGGCCAAAGTGCCTGGCGGCGACATTGCTAGTCTTTTGGCCACCTCGCCATATATTCCAACCACTGATATGGTATGCTGTTCTCCCATTTACGACCACAATTTTGTGATTTATATTTTATTTTTGATTATGGATTGGTAATCCAGTGTATACTCTCTATAATTATACATTGGGCTATAAAAGAAAAAAGAAATGTAATTTATGTTTTCAAATTTTACACGAAATTCTTGCAGATACGAAAATTACTATTTTCAAGGTATTGCTTGTAAATTTGTAATTATACTTTAGCTAATGATCTCATTTTTTTTTATCATCCAACAGGTAACGGAGACAATAAACATTCGGGCTGGGAATATAAAGAGGCTTAAAGAGTCTTTGATGAGAGAGTGCGAGTTCCCTAAAGAGAGTTTCACTACTTACGAATTACTTAGTTCTTGCGTATGGAAAGCAAGATCTCGAGCCCTAAAGCTAAACCTTGACGGGATCACTGTCCTTGGCGTAGCTGTTGGAATCCGACATATTTTAGATCCGCCACTTCCTGAAGGATTCTACGGCAACGCGTACATAGATGTCTACGTCGAGTTAACCGTGAGAGAACTCGAAGAAGCATCGATCTCTGACATCGCGAAGCAGGTGAAGAAAGCCAAGAAAACAGCCTATGACAAGGGATATCTCGAGGAAGAGCTAAAGAACACGGAGAGATTGATGAGGGATGGTGTGAAATTCGAAGGGGTAAGCGACGGGCTATTGTTCCTGACGGATTGGAGAAATATTGGTTGGTTCAGATCAATGGATTTTGGTTGGAATGAGCCCGTGAATCTTCGACCGTTGACCGAAAGGCAGAGTGCAGTGCATATAGGGATGATCTTGAGACCTTCAGAATTGGATCCATCAATGGAAGGTGGTGTTAAAGTGATCATGACGTTGCCAAGAGATGCAATGCTTAAATTCAAGCAAGAGATGGATGCTATGACCAAACTTTAGTTTGGTGATACTAATTAATTTAGTTAGTATCAGAATGAATTTTCTATATGTGTGAGTGAATGTTTCCAAGAAAATGTGATGAGCCAATGAGCCATGAATAACGGGTGAATAAAATGAAGTATGCCCACGAATCATGTTTTGGATCCTAGTAGAATCAACTAGGAAAGTAATTCCAAATTAACTACCATATTTCCAAAATATAAGCATCAAGTTAACGTGTTCCTACGACGTATTCATTACGAATTCATTTTTAGCTTATTCCAAATTAAACGCAAAAACGAAGATCATAGTGCACTATTATCCAATTTGAAAACAACTTCCTTTTAAGATATATAGTTCGAATGGCTTTCCAGAAAACACTCCGTTTTCTGTGTGGTAATACAACATGCATGTCCTTTCCATTTTCCAAGAACAAAAAAAATAGGAACAAGTGAACAACTGATTGTGCGTAAGAGATTTATTAATACTATATTTTCTTTTTTCAAATTTCAGAATATTGTCTTTACTTTAGCATAGAATATTCTTGTCTTCAAACTTTTTGATTAATGCCCTTGTTCCTAATTTTTAATCACATAATGAATGTACGCAAAATATTCGTTCAAAATTTCAGATAGACTATAAATAAATATATATATTTCTTTGTTATTTGACTATTTCTTACGACAACGAAAAAAAAATAAAAGACATCGATATCCAAATTAAGAGGAAATTAAAATTTTAGTAACTAGCCATTCCCAAATTACTAAACTATTTATTAATTAGCTAAAATATGAACATTTTGTTTGTGGCGCTCGTGCATGTCAAAGACACGTTCTATGTTTAATTAAAGATATCTTGTCCCGGAGACAATAGTTTTTTTGGATCAAACATAATTTTCCTCCTCAAGAAATCACTCCATTTTGGTCCGAAATGCTTAATCCAATCTTCTTTTCTTGTGTAATGCATCAAATATTCTTTAATTTCAATGCCCGAGTTATCACAAAATTCGATTATCTTGTCGTTGAGATTCTCGAGTTCTTCCCAATTATGTGATCCACCAGCTGATTGCAGGAATCCGATCACATAAAAAACATCTTCGTCTGGTACCGTCGCGGACATGCGGTAGTTCCATCTATTTATACCAATTTATCATGTTAACACTCATTAATGTGACATAACATGACACTTAAAGCTCAAACAAAAAATGGTACTTACTTGTGTCGATTTGTCGGATAGAAGAGAGTAACACCAGAAGTTGAGGTTTGGTTAAGAAGAAGGCCTTTGATGACACCATCATGAAAATCTAGTATTCGAGATCGCGGGACGAAGATGTTAAGCCATGGATGAGGAACTTCCCATAGCCCTAAAGATCTGAGCTTCTCTTCTTCGTTTCGGACACGATTCAAGAAATCAAAATAAGGAACATCTTGTACGAACATGAACCCCGAAGTGAAACCTAGAGTTCTGGTTAACATGTCAATTACCTACCAAAAAAAAGATATACAATAACTATACTTGATGTTTCATCATGATAATTTATTGATTTCGTAATGGTGATGGATATGTGTCTACGTGTGTTTTAGGGTATGTATATATATGGTACCTGGTTAATGATTGGAAGGGTGGTCGTATCATAATACTTGGCTAATTCTAGAACATAGATGATACGGTGGTCATTCACAAGAGAGGCAACTCTTGTTTGATCGGAAAGTGGGTAAAAAGAGGTGTCAACGATGCCGTTTGACATCATTAGTTGACCTTCCAAAAAGTCAACTCGAAGATCATTGCCCATTGATATTAAAAGCTCTTGGTCTCTTGTAAAGGCCGAGAAGTCACTGTACAGTATGCGTAGCCATTTCACCTGCATAAATTTATAACAACTTATACCATTAGTTTATCTATTTTAAAGAGCATCTTCGTTCGAACTTGGAATTAATGGAAGGATAGCTAAACTTTGTCTATTACATTCCATTAATTAGTACTAACTCTTGTATTATTCATGAGAGTTTGTGTGATTGATGTTAAACATGTAGTATATAATATATACATCACATGAAATATATTGTATAATATAAGAATCGAAGTATGATTAAGAGAAAAGAATTAGAAGAAGAATATATATAAAATAGGTGGACGCGACATAACTTTTATCTAAATACTATGTGTGCAAATTATTAAGCACTTTAATTATATATTAGATTTACGTGGAAAATATGAAACAAGATTATATATTGACATCAAGAAGATCTGCAAGCATAAGACAAGATTGCAATTGAGCAAGTCGTCCTAGGATTGATTGATTATGCAGAATCTTATAATGCATAAGCAATATCAGATTTTTTCAACAAATTTATACTTTTATTTAAAGAATTCAAATCAGCCTTTTGACTTCCACTTACGTTCCAACCAAAATCCAACTTAAATTTATGTGCGACCACCATCTAACATATATTGTTTAATAAAAAGATATGTAATGATGCATACCCTTGTTGGTGCATGATCCAACGCAATTCTGGCTCTTGTTATAATACCAAATTGACCCAATCCTCCTAAAGCTCCATAGAACAATTCAGGGTTTAACTTCGGAGAGCATGTCAACATTTCACCCTTTCCTGAAATTAAGTATATAATATGAAGAAAAAGACAAAGTCCATATATTCAATAACTAATCACAAACTATCATAATTACTATTGATTATTGAAGGATCTTTCTTTCTGACCAGAAAAATGTTTTTAAAATCATGTGTTTATACTGATTATGGCGTGTGAGTTTACCTGAAGAATCAATTTTGTAGTTTAAAAATGTTATTTTATCATTAATATGGAGAAGAATTATGTCTGTCATCTTATTACAATTGTAGCTTGCAGACAAAAAGAATTTGTAGCTTCTAGAAGGCTTTAGATACGGAGTATTTCATTCTTGGAGCCATTAAATTCTGATATACTAATAACTAACGTATAATATATGTATACATAATGACGTAAATAAAAATCAGATAAAGAATGTAAAGAAATTAGTGAAATTTGGTTTTCCGTACCAGTAATAACGTCTAACTCATGAACGTTACTAATCTGAGGGCCATGTCTAAACGTCTGACCACCGATTCCAGCGTTCGACAACGTCCCGCCAACGCTGAGATACAAATAATCCGTCCAAGTAACAGGCGAAACACCTCTCTCCACCGCCGCCTCCAGAACCTCCACCCACATCGTTCCGGCCGCTACGTCAGCGTAAGCCCCATCGGCTGAGATAACAACCGCTGCTGGTTTAGCCGCCTTGGCGAGACAAGTCATATTCACGACTACGCCGCCAGGTGCAGAGGCTTGGCCACGGAGGGAGTGGCCTTGGCCGCGAGCCGCCACCTTGAAACCTGGCGAGTAGCTGCTTGAGTCCTTGGCATAAGAGAATCCTCCGTTTGCGAAGCCGAGGAGACGGGCGACCTCAGTGGGGGAGGAAGGGCAGAGGACGGCGCCGGGGTTTTCGTCGGTTATGTTTCCAAAGTCGTGAGAAGCGGCAGAGATGGAGAATGGATCGGTTAAGACGGTGAGGTTGAGTGATATGGGTAAACGGATATCAATGCCCTCCTCTGATTTGATTAAGATCGGAGTTAAGCTTATCAAAAGCGTCATTAGGGTGATGATGCTTAAACTGAGATTAGTCGTCATTATTTAATTAATGGGGAAGCGAATTAAAAAAAAAAACGAGGCGCAAGATGAGATGTTACTATTACTGTTCTTGTTGATTATGGGATTAGTATTGAGATTAGTTTGGAACTATGAGATATATATAGGACCACATATAGAGAGACTGTATAATATAATGTAATAAATGGCACGTGAATATCTTTACGTGATTTTGTTGATGTTGATATACAAGTTTTGTTGACGCCAAGAAAAATATGATAACGAGTTTTGTTCGTCCAAAATATAAATCAAAACCATATATGTATTAATGTATGTGAACATTGGCTTTCGAATATATTTTATTTTAAAAAAGAAATTAATATTTATCAGTGTAAAAGTTATTTCGCCGGTTCTAAAACAAAACAAAAAATTATTTCGCCAATATCAATTGTTTTTTTTTAAAGGAGATTTGAATATAAAAATTGGACTTAAAAGACTATATAACTGGATTACATAGTCAGACATGTTTAGTTGTGCTAATGAAGTTGATAACAAACGAACGATACTACTGAGAATGATTCATATGGTCAAGTAATTTTTGCAGTTGAAATTGGTTATACGTAGACATAATGAGAAATTTTAAAGTAAAAGGGAAACATCCATTTCCTTAATATAT